>VNJQ01004993.1:0-231711 GCA_008042515.1 Drosophila truncata | reverse complement strand
TAAATTTAGGAGATATACGTTTTTTTCAAATAGCTCCCCAAAAAAGGGGAGCAGCAAAAATTGAAAACAAACTTGATCTGCGTGCAGATATAAGAAGTCTAAATCCCAAGTTTGGTGTCTCTAGCTCTTATAGTCTCCGAGATCTAGGCGTTCATACGGACAGACGGACAGACGGACAGACGGACAGACGGACAGACGGACATGGCTATATCGACTCCTTTAGTGGTCCTGACCAATAATTAGGTAACTTTTGGGGGTCTGCCACGCCTCCTTCTGCCTGTTACAGAATATCGCACAAAATTATAATACCTTTGTACCTTTGGTACAGGGTATAAAAACTGTACAAATCAGTTGCACAGAAAAAAGACAAGAAACTTTCAGGATTTTTTGGTTGCGTCTTCTTCTCGCCCTTGCTTTTTGTGTGAACCATTTAGGACCTTTTCCTACTTTCTGCACTGATATTTTTTAATGTTTCCTTTTTTATTTTTTTGTATATTTTTTTTGCGCTGCTCGTTTTCTGTTTTTGGCCACCAAAAGACGTTGCTTCCACAAGGATTTCATTTAATTTGCTGCCCCCGCCCCGACCACGCCCCCACTTGGCTAAGACTTCCTCCCCCTTTGGGGCCACAGACCCGACTCCAAAGTTCATTTCTACGCTCATTACACTTTTGCTTACGAAAATTGTTTTTCAAGCCGCACCACGAACAGATAGAGAGAAAGAGATAAGGCGGGGTTTTTCTGGGCAAGGAAAAGATGAAGGAAACTGGGAGCGGGTTAAGCGACTTTTCCTTTTGGCCGCTGCCAGCACTCTCCCCCACTCTGTGCCCTGCTCTCAGCCAAGCTATATGGTTGACTAATTCATTTAATTCAAGAGTTTTAATAAAGTTTGTGCTCGAGCACATTTCCCTGACCCTCGTGCCCCGTGCCCCGTGCCCCGTGCTTTGGCAACCCAAAATCCTGGGACCTCTAGCATTTCCCCTGACCCTTGTCCGACACCCACTTGGTCACTTTATTAAGCGCATAGCTTGAAATTTTTGCGCTCTTTTTCGGGGGCTTGGAAGCTTCCCATTTTTAGATATAGCCGAAATCCTTTTCGCCCTGATATAATCAAAAGTGTGGCGGCCTCTTGGTGCACGGGGAGAAAATGTTACAGGAAACAGATATGTTTACTGGGAATAATTATTAATTAAAGGTTTTACTAAAATATATATTTAAAAAAGAGCGTTACCTTTCTTTATTTAATATCGAGGGGAAAGCAATATCTTTGTCTGAAAAATTAATAAGAATAATTTTAGCATGTTTACAAACTTCTCATTTAATTAATTCCCTGGATAAACAATATTCGGCACTAATTTGTATTTGTTTATTATATTTTTAATATTGTAAAGTTAATCTCTCCCTGTACACATTTACTTTAACTTCTTCTACTTTTTCGACTCTTTCCCAACATGTGCAATAACTCATTTCTGTGTGGGGGAACCTTTCAAAAATGCCTTGATTTGCTTTGTGGCGTGAAAACCTTTTTTGCTTTCTTTCCTTCGGTTTTTGGCCCGTCGCTTGTATATGCAAATTTGTTTGCTCTACTCTGTAATTTATTTTAAAAAATTTGTTAGGCTTATCTGGTTCTGGTTCTGGGCCTCTGGACCCCTCCCAGCCGCCAACTTTGGGTTTCCCTTTGCTCTTGAAAGTTTCGCTTCATTCCTTTTTTTTTTATTTTGTGTCTGGCGGTCATGAAAATTTGCTTGAGTTGCTTGAAATTTGCATTTTTATTGTAGTTTTCATAATTGGCAAAAGTTTTTTTTTCGGTCTTGGCTTGCTTTCTGTAAATTATATGAAAAACTAATAAGTGATGAGGATTCGTTTGGGAAAGTTGAGAAATTCAATAAATGAAGAGAGGGAATCGCCAAAGGAAAGGATGCTCTAATGAGGAAGGGGTTGAGCCAAGAAAAATAAAGTTAAAGTAGTTGGAAATAGAAGAGGGAAAATAAACTGAGTGCTTACAATATTTTAAATATTTAAATAAAGTTTAGGAAGTTATAAAAGCTAAAGAAAGTTTAGAAAAAAATTTTTAAAATTATGTATGCATGTATTTCTGCTCTTCTAACCCAGATTTTAAGGCTGTATTTCTGGTAAATTAGATTTTTGTTTTTTAAAATCGTTGGATAATATTTTATTTTAGATTTTTCTTAGAAGCAAAGTATTCTTTATTTAATTCCTTTAAATTACCATCGTAAAAGAGTGAAAGTAATCCCATTCGAAACTCATCTATCATAGTGAAGCTCCCAGGGAAAGTGAAGAAAACTTGTTGTTAAATTGAAATAATCAATCAAAGTTTCTCGCAGCTCAAAGCTCTTTAAAAAGCAACTTTAATTTCAAGTTTGTAATTCAGAATATTCAGAAAATGAAAGCCATTGGAGTCCATCAAAGACGACCATTGACTGCAAACCCCAACGAAGCTGGGAATCTCCAACTTCCAACTTATGTAACCGCATCCTGTATAAGGAACTTTTCCCATCTAGTCGCATCGTCCCCGGCTTCCAGAGTGGTAAGTGCAACCGCAGCGCCAAGGAGGAGTCGAGTTTGAGTCAAACTCTCCGTCTCAGAAAAGGGGTTGGCTCCAAATGAATGAATCTTTAATAGGGTCCAAAGACCAAACGTCGTCGCGCCACAAATCTCGTACATAAACTGAGCGAAGGGGGGCAAGCATTATGCATTCTTTGCTGCAAAAACCACATAAATCTGCCACGAACAACCCCTAGAAATTTGCGGGCTATATGGTATAGTATGTGGAGGGAAGGATCCGAGCCGAGCTGCGGCATTTTCAATATGCGTTACACGTACGCATTAATAACTAATATATGCATATACAGTGGCAGCAGACTCATGCCTGACTCTCTCACATCCCATTGTTTGCTCACATATATTTTATATGTCGCTTATATATGTGTGAATCTAAAAACTGCTCATATCCGTCCTGCCACATATATAATATATATATATATATATTCTTCTTCGCATTGTGGTATTTGCAATTGCGCGGCACAAATATCATTACCAATGCCAGGCAATCTCATATCGCAAGAGAAGTATCTGACAGATATTCTGAACAAGAGAAAGATTACGAAACAGAGCCGCGAGTCCACTCATTGTTCCCGTTTATATTAACTATTTTCTATTGTCATGAAATGGCAAAGAGTAAGTAATATTCAAGGCAACAGTATTGACTGACTGGCAGAGCCGAAGGCTAAAAGAATAAGCCAGAAAGTCAAATGAAATCCGAATAAATATAGTAAATATCAGCGGAATAATTAAAAATTAAATTTTATATATTTTCTGATATATTTTGCATTTTATTTCCAATTATATAGCTTTTTAACATCTTAACTATAGTTTTAAAACAACAACAAAAGTTTGACACTAAATATAATGCTTAATGCATATGTCAACTATTTAATCTTCACATAAAATTGTACCAAAAAAGTGTTTTATCTGTAGTTGACAATGCATAATTACGATTTAATTAATGGCAAGCATTTCACATCTTAATTAATAGCCAAAATACAATTCATTTCAGGATTTAGTCAAGCTGAATTTGTCAATTGACATAATGAAAAATCTTATAATAGGTTATTTTTTAAATATTTAATCTCCGAAAGCTTAAAAGTATTAAAACAAATTTAAGCATGTTAAATTTCATGCAGACTTTCCATTATATTCATTCATTTTTTAAGCCACTCAATGGCAATCATTTAAAATTCAGGCTATTTATAAATAAATCTTATTTAAATAAAATATTTTATAGATTGAACTTTAGTTCTTTTTAGTTTTATTTTTAAATATTTAAGTCTGCATCTCTAAATTCACAACAAACAAACTCATATTTAACTATAAGAAATCTTGCAGTTATGCTTTTAATTGAAGACTCTTTTCTTTCTGTTTCAAGTCGATTGATTTTTTGATCTTAGCAAGCATTGAAAATGCGTTGTTGAAGCGGCCAACACAATTGTTGGCAGGCATCAGCTTGGCTTGTATTTTGCATCTGCCAGTCTTTACGCAGCCACTGACCCCTTTCCCTCTTAACCCCAGCGCTTCCTATTGTTCTTCTCACCCCGTCTATATCGCACTATATACCAAAAGCCCACCCATCATCAGTGGATGCCAGCTTTCCAAGTGCCAAGTTTAATCTGTTACAGTTTCCTTTTGCTGGTTTGGGCCTCGTCCTGTTGCCTAACCTCTTTCCCTCTCTTCACCCCCTCAAAAACCCCTTTTATAGCCGCCTGTCCTAGGCCCCTTCCTCTTCTCGTGCGCATTTCCATGTCCGCTCTAACCGAAGTTCCGTTTGACGCCCCGCAGGCTAAACAGTGGGGCGAGTATTATTAAAGAAAATAATTCACAAAAGTTAATAACAGTCTAAAAAATTTATCATAAATATAAAGAGTGTGTAGAATATTATTTATTTAAATCTTGAAAGAAGCTTTTGCAGACTGACAAATCTATTAAACATTTGTATATTTTTTAAATATGTCACGATAAAGCGTGACAGATCTGTTTTCATTGAAGTTCTGTTAGCCGCAAAGACCCTCTTGTCCTTTGTGTTGTTAGCTCTGGCTTTAAGCTAAATAATGTAATTTTTAAGTGTCAAAATACCTATCAAAACCACTGTGGACCGTGGCAAATGCCGCTCACTATCTAACTACAGAAAGGCTGACTGGGTCAATAGAGCGAGCTAGCGGATGAGAAAGAGATGGCACGACGGAGGCTACTGCCATTGTTTGGCTGTTGCTATTTAAAGCGCATTTGCTGTTAATTTTGCCAGGCCGTTTGCGTTCGCAAAGCTTTCGACGCGCACATGCCCGGATATCCGGTTTCCCACGCATGTGTGTGCACTGCACAAAGTCGGGGGTATAGTCAATGAATAAAACTCTAAGAAAATAGTGATAGAAACTAGCAGACAATTATGTAATTTTTTCCAGTGCCTTATCTGTGTGTGCGATTTGCCTATATGTTAATATGAGTGTGTTCCCTAACCGCCTGACTGCTCATTATGTATTTGCCTGTCTGTGTTTAACTTGCCGAGTCGAGTCTCCTGCATCTGTATCTGTGTCTGTGTCTGTGTCGGCGGCGAGAACTTTAATTGAATAATTTTCAGCCATGAATATTTCTAATGGCCAAACAAATTTTTTAAGCAAGCACTTGGCTGGGAAAGCGGCAACGGTAACTGCGAACTGTGAACTGCAAACCCGTCTGCATTTGCTCGCTCTGTCTGTTTGCCCAGCCCCACTCTCTCTCCCTCTCCCTCTCCAGGCGAGGATCCTGCCAGGACTCGTATCTGCTTCCATCTCGCTCTCATTGTGTTTACCTTTCGAGGTAGTTTTTGCAGCATTTTTAATTATATGCACACAAAAGGCCGCCACAAAAGCAATTCGCCACCTTTATTGATGGTTGGTTGTTGATTTTTCGGGCCAGCCAGAAGCAGGACCAGATCAGACCCAGGAGGAGCCAAAACACAGATGGATGCAGACGGTCATAGTTTTTCTGGCTGTGTGCGGAAATTTCATCAACTTGTTCAAAAATTCAAATGTAAATAAATCTAGACGGGCGGCCCAGTGTGGGGCCTTTGGCCAGAAGCAGGTGGCGTGGTGGTGGTGTTGGAGGGGTCTGGCCAAGTGTTTTGTTAGCATGCCACAGCAATTTTCAATCGCCTGGACAAAAGTTTGTTTGTTTGTTTGTTTGCTGGTCGGTTGGCAGGCTGGTCGGCCGGTTGGCTAGTCCAGCCGGACTCCGATGATGCAGCTTTCTGCTCTTGGAATATTCGCTGCACTCAGCACAATTCGGCAACCGAAACTGGAGGTGCATACTCAGGGCAAACCCCTCCTTTCGAGCCTCAGTGCGCCCAGCAAATTGGTACATTGTTGTCTCCTGAGGCTATGGAACAGTGGAGCAGCATAGGTAAAGGATCCTGAAAAGAAAAGCTCCTATTGTTGTATAACTTTTAATATTTAAGATCTCGAATTTCATGCCAGGTTGAGCAGAGCTTTTAGGGATTTTATATATATTTTCCAGGTTGCAAGTGTGGGAATATTATTTTAGAAAGCTAACAAAACTTTTAATATTTCGTCTGTGGAATGCATATATTATACATTTTCCTGTATCTTCCGTATTTTCTACCTTGTTTCTTTCTATTAATCTATCCCATTGTTCAGGTGATTCTCCGATTTGGAAGATGGCCAGGAGTAGGCAACAATTGCAACCTTGACTGCCATTTCGGGAATGGATAATGGATGATAGATGGGGTTTGGGTGGCCTTTTGCAAGGTGGGTGGTTGTGTTACCTTCTCCTCTGTATTGGTCAAGCCAAGTGGCTTTTGAGTGCTTGCCTCGTCTGTTGTTGTTGTTATTGTCAAGGGAGATAAGTGCTCGATAGGGCAGGGACCAACTCACCTGGCCCTATCCACAATAGGGGTTCGATGTATGTGGGTGCACTGGAAAAATGTGCATAGCTCAAAGGATTTCAATTATATTTGTTTGAATTTGTGTTGGCATCTAGAACTCAGTGTGTTCTTGCTCTTTTAGTATATTTATTCTACCCATAAGCTATGTAAACATATAAAATATTACCTTGAAAACATAATTAAGTCACAGTTATTATGATTTATATTTTGTACATACCTTCATATATTTTCCAGTGCACTTTGGACCTGTCCCTATAATTATTTGCTATAATCTAAAATTAAATGGGATTTGACAGTTGATGAATTGCAGAGCAGTTCGATTGGAAATGCACAGAGACCCGAAGTGCCGCCTGATTGTGTGGGCGGATGGATTATTCGGGTGGCTTGTCCAGTGGGTGACCCCGATTCGCCCCTTTACCCCCCCGAAAATCCAGCTTAGTTATGCATAGTTTGGCAGTCAAAGAGTTTGAGCTGATGAGGCTACAGATGCTGCCAGTGCTCAAGGTACTCTAATAATATCTTATCCAGTAAGTGGTCTGCCTAAATGGAATTCTGTTCGGGGAGCAAGGATTTGGGATTCAGTCGATGTTGATTAATTTCGATGATGGACTGAAGGTTCTCTCTCTCTCTCTGGGCTCTTTCCTAGGAAACTCTTCTTGGTGGGCTTATGCATTATAAAGGCTGATATAATTGTGTGCAAACCGGAATGGGGGACAATCAATTAGTTGAACGGATAACATAGAAATGGAAGTTAATCACAGTTTGGTGAATATTGGTGATTGTTTTGGTGGACAGTATTTAATTATATAATTATAATTGTGACTCTTATAAATCTAGAATTTGAAAAGTATTTTAAAAGGATACCTATTTTGTATTTGATTTAGTTTTAAGCGTTTAAAGATTTATAAAATAAACATTTGTTGTACAACTTAATTGCCACATGTGTACCTACTTTCAAATTCCTTTCTCATTCTCATTTTCAGGCCGCTTATTAATATTTCGCGAAACCAATTTCATTTTGTTGAACAAAGAACCGATTTTCCGTATTGTCTCTTTTGAAGTTCACCCCTCCCCTGCTTTGATCTTTCGTAATTGAAAGAACAACCAGGAGATTTTTGCATTTTTAATAAGCGAATTCCCCATGCCCAGCAGTCTACACATTATTTGCACAATATTTCGCATTTGCTGCATTCAAAAGTAAACAAATTTCTCTCTTATTGTTCCAACATGGCCGGACCCACGTAATTAAACTTTGTTGCTTCAAAGTCTGGCCCGGTCGCTCAATTTGCGGCCAACAAAGGCACAGTCCAAACATTTTTTTGCCAGCAATTGAAATGTGCTACGCATTGTCCTGGCCATTTTCTGGCTGGCTGGCAGACTGACTGTCCGCCCGGCCGGCTGAATGGCAAAAACAGGACATAGCATAGTCCCAGCAGCTTGCCTATCCGGCGGGTCCTGCCAGTAAACTGTTGTTATTTTAACGCAATTTTCAAGTGGAATGCAAATTGTTTAATGATTTCAATTGGAAAATTGCTGGAATACTTGACGAGAGGAACGAGATGGTACCAAGAAAAGAAGATTAACCATTCCGTGAGCCGGAACTAAGGGATACTCTTTGTTGTAAGCTGAGTTTTTTCGCTTTGAATTGTAATATTATTTTAATATATTTAGGAAAATATTTTTAGTGATCCTTGAAATTTAACTAATTTGAATTTAAATGCATACTTCTATATATATACTACTTTCTATATTATTTAATCTGTATAAAGGTTTTATTTGAACGTTTTGTCTAACATTTTTTTAGTTTCTTTATATAAGAAAAGTAATAGTAAATTAGTAACTGAGTTTTAGACATTTATTATAAAATATATACTCTTTATTCAGGGTATCGTAAAAGCGAAGGAGACAACAATGGTCCAGCTTTTCCGTCACCAGTTTACCCTTCTCTTTACTCATTTTACACTTTGCCATATTATTATTAGTAATTTTACAAAGATAAATATATCATTAATTATATAATACATTTTTGTAAATATATATTTTTATTTTCAATAATTTGTATACTTTATCTTCAGACCCTTAGTTTTCATTAAATATCTTGTTCCGAGCAAACTAACAGAATAATAATAATTTACTAGAATTTAAAAAAGTATAAATAGTATAATAAAATAGTATAATCATTTATATAAAATATAAATCCCCTGTAAGCGCATATGTTTAATTAATTAATTTTTTTCTCCATACATCCTTATGTCATTTAATTGGAAATCCCATTTTTTATTTGTGTATTTTGCTTTCCACCTCCACTGAGTCTGGTACGCTTTGTAAGTCCATGCGTAGGCATATAGGATAAATGGAAGGAGTGGAAGGATGGCTCTCTAGGATAGGGAATGGAAGTGGCCTTGGAGTGGGCTGGGTGGGAGGTACGAGCTCCTCTTTGCTGCATTTTTCGTATACCGAGTGTCTGATTAAATTAAGTTGATGAGACGAGCTCCACCCAGCAGTGCCAAGCAATCTGTTTGAAGGACTTTTGTGTTATATTGATGCATTGTGCTCCATTCTTTCTCCCCGCAGCAGTTACTCAAACACTCGACTACTTCACTCGATTCGTTCATTTAGTCCGTTTTCATTTCGGCTGCTTTTGGTTGAACAGAGAAAGAAATAGGGAAAAAAAAGAACATTTTTAGTGTTAAAATATATTTGATCAGTGTTGAAAACACCAATATATTCAAAAATTAAATAATAACATTGTTAAAGGAATATATATGATATAATAAACATAAATATTGACATTATTATCTTTTAAAATAATATTAATTACTTATTATTGGACCTAAGATAAAATAATATCAGTTAGGTCCCTGCATAAGGATTAAATTCCCTTTCAACTATATTACTTCTATCATTAATCTCTTTTTTTCGGTGTGTCCCTGCGTCGAAATCAGCTTCTGTTTTTGTTTGCCTTCCACGTCGAAGGAACGACTGAACGCTCCCACTTCAGCTTCTGCTGAATTTGTTTATCATTATTGGCATTAAAAGGATTCGAAATTGTTTATTGTCTAGCCAGGAGTCGTGAGCCCCTTGTCCCGCTTTCCCTACCCCTGAAGCCAGCATGACTTTGTCCTGTCTGCCAGTCATTTCAGTCACTTAGTCAGTCATCCCATCGAAGGCTGAATGTCCTGGCTACGTGCCTGCGAGTGCAGTTTATTTAGACTTTTGTTTCAACTGCCTCCGACATTGTCGCCAGTTTCAGAAACAGACTTTCCTTACCTTTCTCTTCTTGTCATCCCTTCTTGTCCCCACCCCTCGGGGGACAGTGGCTCCGAGGTCATGCAAAATGTGTCCAATTAATTGATGGATGTTGGACGTGAACTTCAGTGAACTCGATTGAAATGAATGAACTTTGTGGGTAAGAGTATGTGAACTGAATATCATGAATCATGTGGGAGAAAGTGAAAATAGGATTTCTTTATTTGAATACTCAAAAGAAATACTTAAATATTTATAATCACAAAAAGGATATAATGAATATTTAAAAGAAGTATATAAAGGTTTATAAATAAAATCATAAATAATATAAATGTCTCTTTTAAAAATGTAAGGTCTAAGTAACAAACTTATGTAATTATACTTTCATTAAGTCCTTAAAAACATTACGACTTCATTTAATTTAATATCCCTTTTCCTTAGCTTAGCCCCACGGTTCTTATATCAGATCGTATACACTCTTGTGCCCATTTCCGGTCTCTGGCAAATATTCTACTCCTTTTTTGTTTGCGAGTCAACATGCTATTTGTAATTAATTGTTTTTGCTTGATGGAGCTCGCCATGGACCCACCAATTCCCCATCTCCACTCCACTCCACTCCTGCCCCACTCAATCAATCGAGCCCTTTCGGTCTACTTCTCGGAACGGCTGCAGTGCAATGCACGATTTATTGAGAAATCAATTGTTTAACAACAGGCAATGGAAACCACAAGAGTTCTTTGCAAACAAACTTCTCGCCTCGAGCCGTCGCACATCCACATCCACATCCACAGAGCCACTTCCCTTTTCGCTTGCTCTTCTTCTTCATTCCAACTTCCGTTTGTTGATGCTTCCGGGGGTTCCGTCGGACGGACAGACGGACGTAGAGATGGCTGGAGGGGCGGTACGATGGATCATTGTATGGGCATTTAATTAAATCGATGACAAAATTACGCCAATTAAAGGCGTCGCTTCTCAAATTGGTCTAGCCCGGCGGTACATAACGTATACGCAGCGTTGTCTCTCT
Source organism: Drosophila truncata (assembly GCA_008042515.1). Taxonomy (NCBI): domain Eukaryota; kingdom Metazoa; phylum Arthropoda; class Insecta; order Diptera; family Drosophilidae; genus Drosophila; species Drosophila truncata. The sequence goes on along the minus strand of VNJQ01004993.1, from coordinate 220,987 downwards.
GTCTTGTCAAATTGTAGGTAAAAGTTATCAAAAAAGTTTGTTCTTTTGCTCTGCTCTCTCACACCGGTCTGCCCAGGACTTTCTGACATTGAAACCCATCAATTCGTGTCAATTAATTTGCCTGAGACGACAATGCCACGCCCAGTCTCAGCGCCCTTTATTTATTTTGAAGGGAAATTTACAGGGTGAAAAATTATTACAAATTGGGGATAATATTTTATAGATCTAACAATTTTGAATACTTTTTTTAAGACATGCTTATGCTTAATGTTACCTCCTATTAAAATAAAATATTATTAAATTGGCATTAAATTTACATTTATACATTTCATAAGCTATCCTTTCTCTCATTTTCTTTCCGTGTAAGCCGACATCTGGGATGCCAAAAATGTCCCTTCCTATGTATAGTTTGCTCCCGTAATATAATTAAAAACTTTTGCCAGGTGTTGCAAATTTCTCAACTGCTCTTCGGCAGAGAGTTGCCTTCCGACTTCCGGAGAAATGGCGAAAAAGACAAGAAGAGGATCTCTCCGGGGGCCCTCTGGTCTGGTTTGTGTTCTGCTTTGCTTGTTACCTTTTTTAGGGGCCCTCTATCTTGCTTGGCCAACGGAAAGTTCATAAACTTTTGCGATGAAGGACTTTAAATTGGGGTGAGTGGCGGTCGGATAGAAGAGATGGACGCTAATGCTTTGGCTTTCTGCTTTGGAGAGTTGTGTCTCTAAAACAAATTTTCTGTGTACCTTGTGTGCCAGCATGTGTGCCTATCAGTGCCCGGGCTGCTTGGCCTTTGTTTACTCTCCTGCCAGAGAGAATTTCCAGAGATGATGATGATGATGACGGCGACGTCTCCGACGTGGATGTGGCTGTGGATGAGGAGTATCCTCCTCCTTGCTGTGGAACAATGAGAGACTGCGCTCCACGCATTATGTTAGTTTGATATGTGTCTTTCGATTGTTTGCCCTGAACTCGACGATTGAAGTTTGCCATATACACACACATCTCGATATTGTCCATCGAGGCTGTTGACCACACATGCGGCTGGCCGATTGTTCGGACCCAAAGTCCGTATATTAAATATTTAACCCTGTAAAGTAAATTTCGTTGCCACGGAGCTATTGTTTGGTCTCGATTTTTGTCGAATTTATAAGCCCTTGATGGGCTCAAAGTTTTATAGAAAATATGGCTCACTGGCAGATTACTGCAAGATGTAAGGTGTAATTCTGGTACAAAGTTTGAGAGTTTTTTATTATTTTAGGAATAGTTTTTGAGATCCTTTTGGTGAAGAGAGTCTCTTGGCTTATCTATTTTATCTATTATTTTATTATATTAAATAACAAAGAAGTTGAAAAAATATGAGAGTCCTTTATATTAAATTCTTTTTTCAATCTAAGACTAAAATTTATTATTAAACATATAGTATTACCCTTTGAAATTCTCTAAAATACCTGGCATTCCTATCGTAAATCTTATTTTATCCAGATTTAATATGTCCTCTTTGCCAGTTTAAAAACAAAACCATATTAGATTTTCCCCTCTTTTATAGCTAACTTTCTGATTTTATGCCTCCTTAAAATTGTGTGCAACCGGGGTCCTGAAACTCATTTTGCAATTTAGGCTCCGAAAACTACTGCATTGCTGCTGGTTGCTGGTAGCTGGTTGCTGCTTTGCTCTGTGCTTTGTGCTTAGCCATGTGGCCAGTAAATTCATAAACTGTGATTCCTCCGACAGTTGCGAGTTTGCCGGCACGAAAATCTTTGCCACAAAAGCCCCCGAGTGTGTCAGCGGTAAAGCAGAGAAAACGTGGGGAAAAACATGGGGCAAGAAAGTGGAGAATGAACGGTGGCACGACTGGGGATGGCTGGGAGCGAGGGAAAATTTGAATTGACCGCCTTGTTGTTGTTACTTATCCTTAGCCGCTGCTGCTGTTGCTGTTGCTTCTGCTGCTGCAACCATTTCACCGCCGCCTTTCTCCTGCTCCTTTCATCATTTTGGGGTCGTTCGGGTTAGTTCAGAAAGTGCAGTAAAAACTTGCGGTGGCATAAGGACCTGAGACCTCCGCCTCGCACATAACTGCCCATACTCTCAGTGCTCAAAGGATCACTAAACGAAAGATTTGGGTTAAATTTGGCAAGGAAATAGTTTTTGCCGTGGAGAAATATTTTATTTAAGCAAAAACATATAATTTTTTAGTATCCTTAAAAGGAGTAGATTAGGAAAACAATCTTTCTACCCAATAAATAATATTTAAATATTAAATTAAGTCTCCTTATCAATATATTAATTCTTCAGCTTGTTTCTATCTTCTATTTGTAACAATTTTCTTTGAGTGTTCCCCCTTAACGCTGGCACAAAAGACAAAGTTTCTGAGCTGCAATGGTAAAGTTGCCTATCCAAGATGTGGAGCTTGGGGAACGCATGTGCAGCCTGTTTTCTGCGGCTGCGGCTTGAATTTGAAATTTTCCAGTTTGTTTTTAGCTGCCGCCGCTGTCCTTGGGAAAAATGTTGAGGCAGAGGCCGGGGCAAAGGCAGAGGCAAAAAGCATAGATCACATTTGCTTCTTGTGCGGGTCGCGAGACTGCCAAAAGATGTAAACTTTTTGTCAATGCGGTTCCCAGCAATGTGGCACTAAAAGTGCCGTCCAAGGACAACAAGCGACAGGAGCATGCTATGGAAAAAACAACAACAACAACAAAAAAAATGGAGGAAAAATACCATCATAAAATGTGTTGCAAGCTGAAACAATTGCTCTGGTTGTTGCTGTTGTTTGGCCAACATGTTGAGCCTAAATCGTTAAAGTTTTTCACAAATGCACTTGCGGCAGATCTGCGCCCAAAATCCTCCAACTACCAAGTACACTCGAGGGAAAAAAGTTATTTTGCTGAAATTAAGAGGATAATTAAATGTTTAAAATATTATTTTAAATATATTTGATATTTCTCAAACGTATTTATATTGGCTTTACGATTCCGATTCATTTATATAAAGTCTAGACAAATATTAACAGATTAGATTGTCATTAAAAGTATGTCTCTTTAAGATTATAGATTTATTATATAAAATATAATTATACCAACGTTTATAGCTTGTTTGTGGGAAATTTCCTTATTGTGTTGGTAGGTTCAGTGCAATTTCCCAACGCGAAATTACATGAAACTTTTGCCTTGTATCCAAAAAAGCCGCTGCCGAAGCCTCGTTGTTGCTGCTGTGATGTGTTGCTGTTGCCGCGCTGCCATGTTTGCTGCTGCTGCTGCTGCTGCTGTGTGTTGCTGTTGCGTAGCCGCTGCCGCTGCCACTTGGTTGCTGCTGGGTGTCGGCGTTGTGTACTTCAAAAAATTTTAATTTAAACTTGCGCCATTTTGAAGGCTTTAAGTGGTTGCCAGCTCGTTGACAGTTGCTCCTGACAGAGCCAGCGGACAGACGGCAAAGGCTGTCAGTCCTGCGAGTCCCACGTCTGTCGTCCTGTCCCACGGTCGTTGTGTCCTTTACCGCCGCAGCTTGTTATTAGTACTCTCTCTCGCCTGTCTCCCTGTGTCCCCTCTTGTCCCCTCTTCAGCCGCGATAGTTGTAGTTGTAGCCGCCGCTGTTGCGTTTTTATATTGCTAGAACGCGTACACAGGAACACAATTTTACGCCAGGGCTTAGCGAGGGTTGTTAGAAAAATAGTACCTAGCTTAAATTAATTTATAGAATTCAAGTATTACTTGTTTTAAGACTGAAATCGCTGTGGTTTTGGGAAGCAGGGAATTTAACATCTAATAAAATATTTTGTAGCATACTTTTTAGAGACTGTTTAATAGCTTTTAATGCCAAAGCCTTATTTCATTTTCAATCTGAATATATATTGTAATTATTATACTTATATTTCTTAAATAATTCATTTTTGGGAATTTATATAATTTTTGTAAATTTTTTACTCTTAACTAGAAACTAGGGACTGTTTATTTCGTTACAAATCGAATAAAATAAATAATAAATTCTCCTTTTTTCCATTTGATGTGACCCAATCTAAATTCACAACTCCCAAAGGCTACCTTAATTAGATTTCAATTTGAAATAGGTCAAACTCTTTCCTTTATTTATTTAAACTTTTTTTTTTCACTTTGCCTAAACGATACACATATATTTTCAAAGCAACCCCCTTAACAAGTAGCCTATTGCGGGGTGGGGTCAGAGTTGACTATGCAGTCATCATCGTCATCATCCAACCTCGCCACTAAGCCCACTCATCACCACCCACCGAAGCCCCAACCACCACCCACAGCCCCCTTGGAAGACCTCCACTCCGCCCCCCTTTGCTGTTGCACATTTTTAGCCAGCCTGCAGCCATGTAAAAGCTTTGAATATTTATGCAACAGCAGCAACCAGACGAACGATCCTGGCCCCCCATCGGCGGGAGAAGGAGAAGGAGAAGGGAGGGGTCCTTGCAACAGTTGCTCTTCACTTGTAGCTCTGACACATTTTCAAAAAAGTAGGGTCATCATCGGGCTGGCTGACATTTGCTTAAAACTTGCCATGTTCAAGAGCTGCGCGGCGCTGAAAGTGCTGGCTCGGGGTGGGTTTGGGTTGGGCTTGGTCGGTTGGTTCAAGAAAAGTTTGCTGCTTTTTTACGCCAACACGCGTAAGTGCCCTAATTTTTTTTTTATGTGGCTGGCAGTGTGTCCTGTTTCACAGCTCCAGCTCGATGCTGTGTCCCCCTTTTTAGCTTGTGGTCCTTTGTCTGTGACTTTGTGCTAGATTTGAATACCCTGGAAATTAGGAGGAAAGAGTTGGTGTTGGAGGAGGATTTATGAAGCTCAGGGAACATTTTTTATATATTATTAATTTTATATTTTTGAATCTAGAGATTTATTCTATAAATTCGTTGAAAAGTGTAAAGATTTATATCAAAATACACTTAGATTTCTTATAATGAAATTGGTCCTTCATGAAATTAATAGTTATTTTTAATCCCCCAAGGAAATAGAGTATTTGAATTTTCTATATTATTTTTTCCTGACATCCTTTGCTCTTTTTGAGCTGCGAATTGCCATGGCGCGTTGATATTGTTCGATTGTTCGGAGGCGGCGTCACCGTCGCTCCTTTCTCTGCCCGGGTCCTTTGCCGGTTCCGTCGGTCGCTCTGGTTGCCCGCCCGGTGCGGTGATCTTTTTAATGAGTTGCGTTTTGTGGCCTGGCGAAAGTTCTTCTTGGCGCCTTTTGCCGTGAAATGAGGTCGCACAAATAATACGAGCAAAAAAAAAAAAAAAAAAGAGAGAGGGAGAGGGAGAAAGGCGAGAGAAAAGCTTTTGTGTTCCCTCAGAGTTTTCCCATTGCCACATTTTCCGCCAGGCTGTTGTGCTGTGTGCAAAATACTTATTTGAAGAGAGAGCGCGCTCATCGCGAATTCGAATTCTGGCGGATTGGCCTTGGTAACTTAAGTGGATTCGCTTGTTAGGCACTTGCAGGATTTTCTATTTTTTTCATTTTTGCTAAAGTGCCAGTTACCAACTGGGTTGGTTAAGGATTTCGTAGATGGCCGAATATAATGGACTAAATTGGCATAAATTTCGCAAGAGCCAGATATTTACTAAATGGTAAAAGTAAAGATGATGGAAATTGGCATTAAATGAATAGATTTATTTTTGATGGGGCAAGTTTGAAAGGCTGTCTAATAAATTGGCTTTATTTGAATGTCTTATTTTTAGTTTTGATTATTGTGCAACCTAAATTTAAAGTCAGTTTGAAGATTGGCAATATTATTAATAAATTTCTTAGCAAAACGAGTGCTTAGTATATTTATTAAATGTGTTTTATTTGGAATTTTATTTTATTGAATTTAATTTTCTCATTATATCCTTTAGCTCTAAACCCACCAGAACTACTTCCCCAGAGACCACAATTACTTCCAACTAACTGGACAATTATTTTAGATATATCCCAAGCCCCAAAAAACATATTGCTTCTGGGACTTTTCCCACTCAATCTTCTCTGTGGCCTGCATAAAGCAAACAGCAATTTTCCCAGCTTTTCCGTATCTCTATAGTATTTACGAGACTTTTCGGTTGTGCAATCCAAAAGGCAAGAAAAATGCTCTCCAGCCATGACCCATGACCCCGAGCTTCGACCGTTGGTCCATGTCGCATAACTCCCCGTTTAATTATGAGTTGGTTTTTGAGTTCATTATGGAGGAGCAGCAGCTAAAACCCTAGAAGAGCCTCCCTTCCCCCTGTTAGCCCCATGGTTGTCATCTTTTGTTTGGGGTTCGTTCGAGCTCATGAACATTTTTGCACGTGAATGCAAGAAGAACGAATAAAGTGCACGCCGAAAGCTGCACAATTTACATTTCTTACATTTGCAGTTGGTGTCCGTGGTGCCCCTGCCTCCTAGGTTTTCCTCACGCCCAATTCCCATTTCCCTGGCTGGGCTGTCAGCGCGGTTTTTACGCTGCTGTCACAATACACACACAAAAGGACAAACAGATAAAAGGAACAAGAAGTCGGGAAAACAATGGGATAACGAATTAATAATACTCTTACCAAAATTTTAGCTTTAGAATTTTATATTTAAGCGCAAAATGTGGCTTCGAAAGTATAGGATTCTTTAGGGAAAAAAATATGTTTATGGAGTTTCCGTTTTTTAGCTATTTTTTAAATATTTTATTATATCTTATTCTATTGTAAAATAAATAAAATAACAAATAAAAGATTCGAAAAATAAGCATATAAATATTTTGCTGACCTAAAACTCTTCTGTAAATTAAAAGAAGAGCCTCAAGATATTCAAACTATTTGTTTTAAATCCCCAAAAAATACTCCAAGGAACCTTAAGCTCAAAATATCCTTTTCAGGATGTGACGATTTCCTTGGAAAACCATAATTCCCTTTACAAGTGTACCCAAACAAGACCCATTTGGTGTGAGAGCTCCCTCCCTCTCTCTCTCTCTCTCTCTCCTTAGCTCTGGAAAAGTTACTCAACGATGTGACGTGACGTCAGAGGTGGAATGACGTACACTTGAGGGATTTGTGCGAAACAATGTTTTTAAACCAAATTAAAATACGCAACGAGCACTTTACCCGTCATTGCTTGCATTTGTTTGCCGTCTTCAGCTGTCCTTTCCCCGTGATTCCACCACTTTCTGCTTTCCAACTTTTCTGCGTGTGTCCTGCGCGACTTTTGAAGGACTCGCGCCTTATCCACGCCCGACTTCAGCCTGTCAGCGGTTTGCCAGAGCACACCGTGATGCCCTCTCTGGCCGAGCTTTAAGTTTTATTAATTTAATTAAACTACTTACAAAGTTGTATCCCCAGCCATCCACGGCTGTCCAGCTTGTGTTCCTCCTCCGCCCTTGTGCGACAGGCGAACAAAAACGTGGAGATGTTCATGCAAATGTACATATATATGTAGTTGCTGGTACAGTTATCTACAGAGACAGAAAAACTAATAAAAATCAAAGGAAAGATAATTGTTTTGCTGGGAAAATGTATGCTTTACCTATAAAAAGTTTTAAAAATATTGTAAAGAAATTGTATCTTCAGGTAAGGCATGGTTTTAGTATTCTTTATTTAATATTTTTATATTTATAAACAATTTTGCTTTATTTCTCTTACTGTGTGGTAGCTGGTATCCTGCTGTAGTAGTCTCTAAGCCCAAAGCTGAAAGCTGGGATGAGTTGAACTCAACTGAGCCTCGCCATGCGCTGTTTAGCACCTAACTCGCCTTGGCCGGAGAGCAACAACACTTTGTTGTGGCTGCCTTTTGACTAAAAGTGGGTTAATTAAAGCGTTGGTAAGTGATAAAATATAAAATTAAAACATCTTAAAGAATTACTAATAATTTTATATATTTTTAAATATTTTTTATGTGAATGTGATTGTTAAGTGAGTAAACATTTATTTAACTATACAAATAAAATCAGCTAATTTTGAATCAAACTAAAATTTAAATCAATATCAAATATAAAATATATAAATATAATCTTTATCAATAATTAAAATCTATAAGTTTTTATTCTTAAATCTAACCTCAGAATTAAGGACATCTTTTTTCCTTAATCTTATTTTAAAATGTTTGAATCTCCCCCCGTTTTATGGCATTCATATTCCTTTGGCTTGTTGTCGACCTTCTTTTACTGCATTTACCTTACCTGCGTACATTTGATTATTTAGCATTTAGCTGCTCCCCTCCCACCTGTCCACCGCTTTCCACCTTTGCTTTTGCATATATTTTCCATTTCTGTAAGAGTGAGCAAAACATGATTTCAGCTTTCAGTTCTCGCTTGCCAGTACTTACGCTCGAATAAATTTTAATAGACATTCGGAGTCATAGTTGGGCGACTCCTTCTTATACCTCAACCCATTCGTGGTTCCTTGTGGTACCCTGTAATGGGGCAAAACAAGGAGATGTGATTTGATGGTGTATATATTATATATAAAGAATGAATATTATTATAGGAAATAGGAATCAAGCACAGCGAAAAGCTTAAATACCTTAAGGTACTACATTACTGTTCACATTTAATTTTAACTCAATCTTTGATTGGTTTTCTTACGAATATCTTTCCAATGCTAATAAAACATTTTATTTCTTATACACGTAACTCTATCCTGGGTATATTAAACTCGAATCTTTCGATTTACTCCTCCCTACTTGTTTTGTTTCTGTGTGTATGCTTTAGCTTGTATGCTCGGACTTGGACCGTGTGTATTTGCATATAAATTATACGTAGCCGTTGACTTTGTGGCCTCCACCGGAATGCCTCAAGCAGCTGGCTGAGCCTGGGACTGGGACTGGGACTGGGACTAGAACTGCCACCGAGACCAGAGAAACGGAGCGTCTGTCTGGCATTTCTGGCCCCTTGTGGGACGTCTGGTCCGTCTGCTCCGTCTGTCTGCCGGCATATGCTGTTTGTCCATTCCATATCCTTTGGCCATGTTATGTAAATTATTTCAATAGGCTGTAATATGTGCCGAAAAATTATTTAGCCAAAGCCGAAGAGTGAATGTGCAGAAAGAACAACACGCATTAATTATTTAACAAACATAGAGAAAGCAAAGCGACATGGGGGTGAAAGGAAAATATTATAATAAATCTGAAAGTAGGAGTCATCGATGCCAGGAACAGACGTCAGCGGCAGAGGGAAAGCACTGGAAGCACTGGACAGAAATCACAGTCGACGCGCCACGGGCGGTTCGAGCTGGACATTTTAATGATACAAGTTGGAGAAATATTATTTTACGGTGGATAACTAGCGGAGAAGATTAAACACTCTATAAAATGTGCTAGAAAAATGTTTAGCTGGAGGTTAAATGTGAGAAATTAAATTATTTTCTATTTATTTAAACTTCTCAGGTTCTTTGGGATTAGAAAACATGACAAGATGCTTGTAGATAAAATCTAAAGTTTAGTTAGTTCCCTTTTAAATATTTAATGAAATATTCTTAAAGCAACATGCCACAACTGGCGTTGGCCACAAACAAATTATAGTCCAAAGATATGCTTTATATACATATATATTCTTAATTATTCTCAGAAAACCATTAGTGGAAATGTTATTCCAATTAAGCTAACCGATGCCTAGAATATGGCTTTGGGACTTGTTTGTTAATTAACCAATGCGAAGGCAACGAAACCTTTCCTATCGACGCTTAAGAATAGATTGCCGGAAGGATTTCTCTGGGATTTCCCGCCTTGACAACATTTCCCAGAAATTCATTTCAATTCCAAGACGTAACCCACAAAACGGCCGACAGAAAACCAGAAGAAGAGCATCAGAAAGTGGACACTTCCGTTGACATTGAATTAAGAGAATTGAGAGGCGGACTCTGACCGGACAGAAAAAGGGGAGTTTTACACTAATAAACTAGCAGGAAAACATGCTTAAAGTGTTTTATGATTGCCCACCCATGCGAGAGGTCGAGATGTCGCGGCGTTGGCATTTTTAGTCCTTTTGTATCCCAGCCCTTTTTCCCAGCTCCAGCGGCCGAGAATGTCCTGCTGCTAACCGCAAAAAGCAATCTACACGTGTTTTCAAAATTAATTGTTATGATGGCTTTTGTTGACGCCGTTTTTTTTTTTACCAACCAACCATTCACTGGTACACAGTAAACAAAATACAAAACCAAATATTTAATTTATTACTAAGCTGTATAAATAATTGTTTGTTGTTCAATAAGAATTGATTAGGAAATCTCTTGAAGATTTACCTTCAAGTAAAGTCTTGAATATGGAAAATATCCGTACTTCACTGATCATTTTCCTTGTGTATTTTCTCTCAGTGTGCCTGTGCCTTTGTTGGTGTGTGTGTTGGAAGGGACACAGCCCGGCTACCGTTTGAATATTTGATGAGGGCGTTACGAAAGCACAAACACCGGCAATTTTATTTAGCTGTTGTTGTCGTATGGCAGTGGTGTTGCTTTTGCTGTTGCTGCTGCTGTTGCTTTTGCAGCTGTTTTTTTAACGCCTAAAATTATGCAGCATTAAACAAAAACCGCCGGCAAAAGATGGCGTGTGAAAGGGACAGAGGGGGAAACAGGGGCTTGGCAGGACGAGCAGGGACCCTACGGTCGCAGGCACTGAACCCCGGCGACATTTGTGCTCGCCATTTTTCACCTTATTAAAAGCTGCGCTGACCGCAAAAACCGTGGCCAGCCTGTTTGACAATTGTAAACAATTTGCTGAATAGAGAACCGCGACTATGGGCGGGTGTGAACGGGGGGCGTGGCACATGCACATTTTATAGGCAGCGAAAGAAGCAGTTAGCCCCCTAAAAACCGCAGTCAGGATTTAGGATATATATAAATTTTCTGTAATTAAGTTTTACTTCATTTGGAAAGTGGTGCAGTGTATGCCATATGGTGGGGACTCGGGAATAGAAAAAATATTTATTAAAATATATTACTAAAGAAAATGAAAAATAATATAATGGGCAAAATTTCGGAGTTCAATTTTATGTTCTTTTATGAATCTTAACATAAATTATTTCCTTGGTTTGGTACGATATTTTTATATATTTGTTAACATTTAATAAATAAAAATTGTGCTGAATAATACAAAAATATTGATTTACAAGCTAGTTATCTAAAAACAATTTTCTCAAGCCCCGACTCTCTCCTTTCTTCAAGTTGTCTGGAATAATTTTCAACAGGTTTCGAGGACGATTTGCTAACCCATTTCAAGTGGAGTTTTCAACAATGTCCCTTGTAGTGCTAAACTACGGTTTTGCAGCCTCGTTTTAATTTCGAATGGCGGTTCGGCTCGAAAACCGCATTTCATGGCCGGCGAGGGATGGTTCGTTGGATGTTGATTTTTGGTCGTATGGCCTCAAAAAACCCCGCCCATGGGTTGACCGCCTACGGAACGCCGTCAAACGCTTGGCTGCTTCTCAACTTTGATTTTTTGGCGGCTGTGGAAATTTTTAAATTGGTAGCAATCCCCACCCCCACTGGACCCCCCTTTGATTCCTACTCTTTCTCTTTCTCTTATGCGGTCAATGCCGTTTAGACGTTCGGTCAGCCAACTCAGTTAGAATTTGCCCGAAGAGGGAGGGGGCTGCGGACATGCGGTTTGTTTGGTTTTTGTGGGATGGCAGCTGTTGATTTTTCGGGGCCAATGCGTTATAATTTTCTACAGTATATTTTTGTGTGTTCCCCTGCATGGTTCATGCTTCGCAGGACTTAAATTTAAAATCTTTATGTGTGTGTGTGTGTGTGTGTGTCTACACATACCGGTGGTTGTCCCCAGCAATCAGGGGAAAAATACCAATAAATTAACAATAGCCCATGGCCCCCATGTAGCGGCGTCATCGTTGTCCTCCTGCCTGCCTGCCCTGTGAGTCGCCTGCATTTATTGGCTCGTAAATTAGCATGCAAGTCAAATAAATTAATTCTTTTTTGCAATATTTGCATAAACAATTTTGCATAATATGTGCAATAGTCGAGAGCGGCAGCCAAAACAGGCAGAATGTTCATGAGGGTAAATGCAATATCGGCGAGGGTCAATTGATGAATATTTATACTTGGTTAAAATCGGACAAAAACTTTGTAAAACGTGTTTCTAAATATTCCTTGAAAGTAGCATATTTTTTCATAAATTTACAAAAATTATATGTCATAAATTTATTTAGAATTTAATTAAAAATCAATTAAAGCATGAATACTCCCCACTTTTCTACCTTTTTTATTTGCTTTTATATACATTTTCTCGCACGTATTTAATTATTCTTAAGACATATTATTATTCCCTTATTAATCCCTTAAAACATCCTTTGTTAACTCTTTAATCACACCACACTGTAACAATTTCACTGGCTCCCTGCATGTTTACCTTACCATTTGCCCAGATGCATGACTAGACATTTTGCCGCCGCCTCTTCCTAAAGGACGATATCGGTTCAAAGAGTACCGGCAGATAGATAGTGCTATATGGCCTATGCATAAACAACGGCTAGGGGACAACAACAAAAGCCCCAACCACATGACTGGACGATTGACCAAGGGCTATGCGAAGTCCCTGGCCTCGTTGGCCACCCTGCCCCTGGAGGCACCAGGCCCCTGAATAAGGCTCCGGCCGTGTCTGGCTTTTGCATTTGGCATATTTTAATATGTAAATGTAATTTCTCCAATGAGCTGACTTCATGTCGAGGACCGGACTCCGTAGTCCGTCTGCCGTTGCCATGTCCCACCAATGTCTGCGGCTAATCAAAGACAAAAAGACGCATCACGGATGCGAAGGAGAAGAGCTGCTGATGACACAGTGGTCTGCCACATATTGTATTAAATATTTAATAATTATTTTAGTTCTTTTAAGCCAGGAGAAAGCCCATCTTGCACGCTGAAAAATAAAGAAAACTAACTTCTGTAAAAGGGATATATTTGGAGACTAATTAAATTTAAGAATTTGGTTATAATACATTATTTAGAGAATATTATAAATAACAAAATTCATAGTTAAGCTACAAAAAATAAGTTACAAAATATTTCTTAGTATTTCCAGCCATCTAATGCTTTTCCAGGGACCACGGTATGTATTTATGTATGTACTCCACCATAAAGAGAATCCTGGAATGAGGGTCCTGGCATGTGCAACAATTAATATTGTGCCCTTTTGCCTCTGGGCCTCCCTTTCGCTGCTGCTGGAAAATCGGAGAATCGTCAGAGTCATCAGCAGCGTCAACACATCGCGCAGCCACATTACGCATACGCCGTGTATGTCGCGTTTGTCGCGCGGTCGTCGTTTAATAAAAAATGCAAAGGCTAATGTCTGCACCGCAAATTGATGTGAGCCGAATGTGCGCATAAATGACGCTAGATGGCGCACTTTACGCGTGCAAATTGACGGAGCCTGCCAAAGGACGAAAGGGAGGGGGAGCCAGGACTACAGAGCCCACAAAACACAAACAAAAACACACAAAGACACACACAGCCACAGAGATGTACACGCGAGCGGATTAAATTTACAGCAATTTCACTTCGGTGTTTTGTTGATGGAAATATGTAGATGGCTTGTGTTTAAGGGATTTACTCATTATATATTAATATTCCAGAAGATACAAATTTATTTATAAGAGGGATTATTAGAATATTATTTTTCGATTTTTTCTATGAAATGAAATATTTTAACTATTATAGTACATTTATGCCACAATTCCTAATTTTCTCTTTAATATATTATATTCTCTCAGTTATATTTCTGAAATTGTTACCAATTTTCTACCTTATTTTGCCAGAAAATTCTTTTACCTCCGTCACAACCCAACTATAATGGAATGCTTAAAGTGAACCCCATTTTAAATATTTTCAAAACCCAGAATTCTGTTGTTGATTTTTCGTACTTTCTTTATCTCGAGCGTTGCCTTTAACTGCATTGTGAGCTTTTTGTTTAGTGATTTGTTTACCCCAACCAGAGAACAACAGAGAAAAAAACCGAAAAACAAAAAAATTGAAACCGAAATACGATGCCAAAGGCTGCGACCCCCTTTCCTGCCCCCTCGTAAACCGCCGCAGCGACCCCTCTGCCCACATCAAAGCGGAATCTCTGGGAGGCTTTATATAAAAGCTGTGCGGCAGACAGGCCATCAATACAAAATGGCATAGAGTTGAGTGGGCGTTAACAATATGCCACACCCCCTGCCTGAAATCTCTAACGCCCCTCGGGCGCTGGGGTGGGGCAACGAAGAAAAAAAATAGAAAAAGGGGGCTCGGAGGGGTATTCATTGTTGGCTGCCTTATAAATGCTGCGTATGTTTTGGTTTTTTGGCTCAACGACTCAACTCGTTTGCAATTTCTCTGCTGTCGCTCTATCAGCCGAGGTCCCTTCAGTTATAAACTGGAAAAAAAGGACTAAATTTGCAAAGAAATGAATTAAAAAAAAGGACAATTTGGCAATCTAAAATAATATATATAAAACAAATTCTATAGGTGTTAAATATTTATTAGCAATGAATTAGCAATATATCTTATTGAATAATATTAAAATAATTTTAAAAATATATTTAATTATTTTTTCAGACCAATCTTTCCGTTCAACAATATATCAAGTTAAAAATTTGGTAGAAATTATTTTGAAACCATGATTTCTGCCAGTGCTCTCCTATTTTGCTCCTCCTGATCCTGGGGTCCTGCTAAAGTGTCTGCGAATATGACGCGTCACTCTGGGATCACACCAATTTGTTAAAAAACGGGGCAGTCAGGGGGGAACAGGGAAGAATGCTGCTGATGGTTTGATAAGGAGGGTGCGGCATAGGCCTGTTCGTTGGTTCATTCACTCAAAATGTCATCAACGTTGAGACGACAGATTGCAGTCATTTTGCTGGCATTTTTTCCTCCTTCGTTTTTGTTATCATCTGGTTTGGTTTGTTTGTGTGAAATGGGTTGGATGGGAGAGGGGAGGCGATTCAAAAGGAAAGGAAAGGAAAGAAGAGGGTTTTAAAGGTCCAGGGTAGAGTCTAATAGTTGGAGAATACAAATTTGTATAGGATACTCTGATATTCGAATATTTAATATTTATTTATTTTATTTATTCAGAAATTCCTAAGTTAAATTATTTAAATATTTCTGAGCACAATCTAAATTAGTACAGCTGCTCCTCTTTCCTTTATTAACTTTCAAAAATTAAAAAAAAAAAATTGAGAGAACCAGTCACCTCCCCATTTGTAGTCCCTTTTTGGATTAGCAGCTCATCTGGACTTCTGCATAACCGAATCAATTATCCGCATGCTCCTCTGACCTGTTCCCAATCGCCGTCCCGTTTGGCCATGCCGTTGACATTATAGCAGCTCCATCAAAGCCACTCACTCCATACTTTATTGCTTACCACAAGGATGGCCTCCTGCCCCTAACCCTGTCCTTGCCATATCCTTTAGTGTCCTGGTGCGGTGCTGTCACTCAGCATAGGATGCGTCACTCATGCCGGCTGACAGTGTCGAGAGTGGAGAATTAGATTTAAATTCGAAATCTGCTTAAAGGCACTGCCAACAGCCAGTGAAGTGAATGTGAAGTGAAGTCCTAGCGACTTTATAAATTCCTTTTATCCCCACTCACTCTCTCTCTCTCAGTGTTCCGAATGTATGGGAAAAACATCAAAACATCGTTATCATCATCGGGCAGGGCAAAGAAACCAAAAAAAGGATGGAAGCCAGAACCAAACCGAACTCTATTCCAGCTGAGCTGTGGAAATGCAATTCATTTTTCGCGCCATACCTGCACATAAACCATTCATATTCATAAAATTGCATAATCTCGAAGAGTCATAATAATCAAAAACATATTTGCGGCATGCGCCACCCCCTAGACTACTCCTTTCTTTCAGCCATAAAACTTCAACTTTGGCCTGGCTTGAAAATTTGCACTGAACGAAAAATTGAGAGAAAATAATGCTTGTTTTTTTTATTGTTTAAAATAAACTTATTAATTAAACTTAACAAAAATAAGTTACTAAGAAAAATACAAATAAACTTCTAAGAAAAATTAGATTTATTTTAGATTTCCCCCTTTTTTTATAGTGTTTCGAAGTGGAAAACCACCCAGAGAAGAATGATGCAATGGAAGGACTAAAAAGGGGGTTTTTCTGGTACTGCGGGGATGCCAAGAGGGGAAGCTGCAACAGCAATCGGCAACGGCAATGGCAATGGCGCCCAAGTAGGCGGAAATAAACGTGGAGGCGAGCGAAAGAACCAAGTTGTATGATTTTATTTATGCCACCACTACATAGGTGGCGAGGAAGGGGGCTTTGCAAAAAAGGGGAGAGGTTTCATCGGGGGCAGATTCTTCTGCTAGTTCGCATCCTCGGCTGGCTTGCTGGCTGTGTTGGCTCGTAAAGTTTAGTTGAACCCAGAAGCCGTAAAAGGCGTTGGCAGTGGCACACTCAGCAGTCATCATAAAACTATAAATTTCATATTTGCCACACTCACACACACACAGAACACACAGCCACGAGAAGAGGAAGGTGCTGTGGCAGTGGAGGTGGTGGGGAAAATCGGGGGGAACGGCATGTTATCATTAATGGTCGGTAGAACTATGATCATGATGATGATGCTGATGACGTTGGCTTTGGTAATGTTTATGGTGACGCCTGGGAGTTTTTGGGCAAGGCCTGTAACATCCGAGGCTTATGCACTGAGCATAAATGTGTGTGAACAGGAAATATATTTAAAGAAATATAAATTTAAGTAAAATATACTACAATTTAAAGTATAGCTGACTTTACATTTATTATAAGCCATTAAAAGCAGTTCTTAAACCATCTTCAAAGCATTTTTCCCCCTTTTTCAAATATTTGAAAATGCATTCTTATTTTTGAACAATTTCAAATGAATTTCAAACATTTATTTCAATTTTCGTAAAACTATAAAAAGTTTCCTTTATATTTATTTTATACAATTAAATGCTATATCCTTTAAGTATTTAGTTAAAAATATATTTTATTATCTTCTTGCCATATTTTTTCCCCAGTGACTCCTTTCCTTGGCTCTACCTGCCGCTAAGTGTTTTGCAAGTATATATATTATATTATATATATATCCATATATATATATTCCCGGTGTGGGGCCTGTGAGTGAGGTTTGTGTGCTTTGTTATGTAGAGCATGCAATCATTTTATGACTCTGCGTCGAGCCGCAGAAATGTCAGGGGCAGTCCGCTAACCATCCAAAGTGTTCCGCCCCCACTGGCCCATCTTCCAACCTCTATCCTGTATCCTCCATGCCCCCAGTGACCCCTCTTTGCTGGTGCCAAGTGTTGCCACAAATTTAATAAACTAGAGACGTGCGTTTGAGCTCTGGTTTGCACTCTGGTCCCGGTCCGTGAGAGCTGCCTTTACTTAAATAGTTTAGCAACTAGATCAAAGTTTTGTTTTCGGCTTTTTACTGTTTCGGTTTCTGTTTCTGTATTTTCGTTTAATTTTTGATTTGGTTTGTGGGTCACAGGGGAAAGTTTTAACTCGGTTTGCAGCGGGCATGTAATTTATTTAAACATGTTCGGACATAAAGGGAATGAAAAATGTTAGGCCAAGTGCTGCAGTTGGTCTCGTAGGTATCTCTGCGGAATTAAATACGCAATAAAAAAAGTGTCTGAAAGGAAAACTAAAAAGAACATTCTACTATTTTTTTCCCCGTAAATAAATTGATTAACTACGATGAAGAAAAAAGTTTACAGTTCAATTTAAAGTAAACATTTAATAGAAATGTGTTTCCTGTGGCGGAATTAATGGAAAATTACATTAGTTTACTCACAAAAACCTGTGATAATTACTTTAAATCCTTTGGTCAGTCAGAAGGAAGCATATATTTAATTAAACTATTTTTTTAAGGGAGGTTTTTATACAAAAAGATATTTAATTAAGATGAAAGTTAATGGGTCTTTAAATCTAGAGTTAAGCTGCTGTAAATGCATTCTAAATTCCCTCTTTTAACATATTTCTTTGGCAGTAAAATCTCATGATATACCCATATTGAATATTGCCTTTTAGATGCGCTGCATATCCCCATTCCGAAACCTCATTAGCAATTCAAAAAGCAATACTCTGCCATTGACAAACATTCGATGACTTCATTTCACCAATTAGATGGCATTGCTGTAAAAGTTAACAGTGCGAGTTATGGCCGAACTCGGAATCGTCTCAAATGATGTGCCATTTCTGCAGCATTGCATTAGTTAAACTTCGTCCATATAGCAACAATCAGCGCCGAAAAGGGAGAAACGCCAGAAGTGGGACCGAAAGAGGCGGCACTGCTGCGGTTATTGCCGCACGAAAATTTGTAAACGAAACGGAAACAGCTCGTAACGATTTCAATGAAGAGATGGCATGGACATGTCGACCAACCAGGACATCGTCAATGCCTTTGCTCCTCTGCTGCTGGAGATTGTGATGGCAATGGTGATGGTGCGGATAATGTTTCAGGAACTAGAGAAGTGGTTGTACTGGGAGATCCATTATTATATTCCCAAGGTTCTAAAATACATAAAAATGTAAAGTTTTTATATGTAGAATAGTTGTGATTAATGAAAGAAGCTTTTGCTTTTGATCTAAACTATTAATACAACAAAAGAATCAACAATTTAAACACAGGAGTTTTTAAAATACAATCCTCAAGTTCTTTCACTTTCCCATAAGTTCTCTAAAAGGTTTCCGATTTTTCCTTGTGATTTCTATTATTTTCCCATGTATTTCCAACTCCCATATCAAGACATCTCTGATGGATAGTGACTGTAAAGGAGAGTGTTCTTCTGTCTGGCTCTGATGATGACTGCAAATCAGACAAATGTACGCAAAAACCGCACCGAAAACTTTTCGCCAATGCACAAGTGATGGAACCAAAGGCGAAAGAGACCGATAGGAGGGGAAAGGAAGGAGAGTGGGAAGTTTGGGGAATCACCTCGGGACATTTGCTCTGCTGCATTGGAACTCAACGGAAGGCAAAACTTGAAAGTGCTGCCCCTGACCCTATTCTCTTCAGCATCCTTTTGCCCGGCCTGCTTGTTGTGTTCCTTTCGGAACTTGGATAGGTGCACTGAAAAAAAAGCGCCTTTATTAATATTTATGACAAAATCTTGAACTGAAATGGGTTTTCAGTTATTAACAACTTTTATTTTGATATTTTTTCTTCGAAATTTAATCGATTTAAAAAAAATTTAAGTCATAAACTATTTAAATATTAAATGACTTAGTTTTGCCTAATTTAATTAAAAAGAAAAACAACCCAGAACCTCTCTTTCACCTTCCTTTTCTCCAAGTGCACTAGGTTGGGGCTACGATTGATGTGCAATAATTATCCAAAGTTGATTTGTTTGTTTGCACCAGGCCAACAAAGCGTAAAAGCCAAGCATACCAATCGAAGAGTCAGCCCTAAACGAAGGACTTGCCTCTCTCTTGGTCTCGGTTTGGTCCTTCAAAATGCGGTAATGCTGTAAATGAGTATTATTATGGGCCCTCTACTGCCCCTACACCCCCTCCCATCTATTCTGCCATTGAAAGTCGCCTTTGGATCTACTCCGGGGCCAAGTTTTTGGCGAGTTTCTTCAATGTTGCTCTTGCCTTATAGTTTTTGGCGTAGTTTTCGATGTGGCTCTGGATGATGACGATAATGATGATGATGATGATGAGGGGTATTGGTATGAGGATGCTGCTGCTCAATAAGATAAGTGCGCTGTTTAGTTTTAAAGCCACAAGCAGAAAAGTTTTCCCAATGCACAGAACTTTCCCGGGGTAAGGGACAGGGTAAGGGTATTTATGGGTATTTAGGATACTCGAAAATATAAAGAGTTCAATTGGTTATTTTGTGCAGAGTGTAAAGTTTGTTTGCCGAATTGATTGAATGGTTATTAAGCGAAATTTTGATGATCAGCAGAGTTTAATTGGATGAACTTGGGCATAAGTTTTCGTTATGAAATTATAGCTTGTTAGCTTTACTAGCAATTTAGCAATTTACTTGAAATATAAACCCATTCCTGTTTCCCTAAAGTGCAACCAATATTCGTAGATACGTACTATGTATATCTAAGTTTCCATCTTGTCCCATCTGTTTCTTCTATTTTTCCTATTCGCAATTGAGAAATTAGTGCATTAACTTTTCCTTTGACGCCCCCAACAAATAAATGGTGGCATTTATTTGAATTGCTCAAACGAGTTTTACTCTCCATATCCTCGGCTCCAATAAAACGAATGAAAGAGCCAGACAAAAAATAAAACAGAACAACTTTTAGTTAAACTTGCTAACCTCATACAAGCCTCCTGCCGCCGCCCCTCCTTTGCCTGCTTGGCTGCCTTTACTGTTGATTTACTTTAGCCTATTGCTTTGGCATTTAGGTTTTTAGTTCTTCGTGTTGTTCCATTTGTGAACCGGAAATACACAGGAGCGCAGGTTGCCGGTCTCTGCTGGGATAACCCCACTCGAACGCAATCAAAATACTTTGGCTATACAATTTATTGGCGCAAAAACAAGTTCAATTTCAAATGAAATTCGCTTTTCGGTAAAAGGGAGCCAGGGACACACTAGCACACACACATGTAGACAAGATAAACATGTGAGCACGGCAAGAAAAAGGTAGTAAATATTATAAATATCAATTACAAAATTATTAAAGAAAGCTAATTAAATAAATTTTTTGGTTTTCTTTAGTAAAATTATAGTTTTTTCATATTTTGAAGTCTTGAAATAATTCCTTGATTTTATAATATCTTTTTTTAATATCAAATAAAAGGAAAAATATATAAATTATATAGTTTTTATGCCTATAACTAAATCAAAAGATAAGCTTTCTTCCTGTGCAATCTGGTGAATGAGTTTGCTACACGGATTGCAGGAGACAGTCAAGATTCAAATAAATATCAACAAGGAGAAACACTGAGACTCCACACATAGTTGCACCTTTGTGTGTGCCCAGTTTGGATTGTGTTTTCTAATATAGAAAATAGTTGAGAAATATTTTGCCAAGTAGCCAAAGCGAAGAAGGCAGCGGGAGAAAGAATTTTGGGGGAAGAGAGGCATTTGGCAAGACAAACAATCAGTTAAGAGCTTTGCGAAAGACGATACATTGCCTAACGGGGGAAACAGGGACAGATAGAGATGCTTTGCACTCTTTTTATTGAACTTACATAACATTTTTGGGTTATACTCACATGTGTGTGGGGGAGGAAATTGCGGGGGCGCCGGAAGTGGTACTGTGTACTGTGATTTCCGGGCAGCTTCCTTGGCTAGGCTGTGTAATAAATATACGAAAGAGTGCTTAAGATCAAATCAATTGATAAAGAGCGTAATAAACTTGTATCCAACTATTTACATAAAATTTCTCTCTAATAATATTATAGCAAAAACCTGAAGAGGATGCTGCTGCTGCTGCTGCCAGAGAATAAGGAGATTCGAGGCAGGCAAAGGGGAACGGAAAACGGAAGCACTCGAAGCACTCTTTGCTTTTCATGTCTTGCATATTTGGGTTAAAATGTATTAGTTTTTCCAGCCTCACCACCCCACCCCCACTTGGCTCTCCTTGTGTCTATCACATATTTTCTTATCAGAAAATGCTATTTATTTTCATCCTTTTTGATGTTGCAAAATATTGAAGACTATTGCACACAGGGCGAGTGAGGAAACAATGTCGATCTGCTTGGCAGCCATAAATTGTGTGCTTATGTAAGCCTGTCCTTGCAAAAGTAGGTAATGTTAGGCTAACCCCTCTTAACTGGCAGACGTTTAATTTAAATCAACAAATCAATTGGAATTTATGTCCGAGTTTAATGTCGAACAATTGTTGCAAAAGTTGTACGCCATTTGAGCTCTAATTAAAAGCGAGGAAGTTGATGGCGAAAACATCGAAATCGAATAGCACATAAACATGATTAATTGAGGGAATTTACTCGTATAGTTATATAGTGGAGAAATACTTGATTCGTTTGTGTTTGGAGAGTGTTAATTGAAGCTTAACCAGTTTAAATTACACAAGGAATTTCAGGATTATTCGAACATAAAATATGATCCTATCTTTATAAGTATTTCCTTATAAGAGGTCACTTCATATTTAAATTACATTTCAAATATTTATATAAATTATATTTACTATTTCATATTGATTTTACAAACTCTTCGTGCCGTCTAGACACCATACTTTTCGATACTTTGCATATCCTGGCGCTGCAATCTCTGTATAAACAACTCCACATAGATGTAAACTCTATAACTCATGCGGATAGTTATTCTAAGCAATATCTCATGTACATTTGCCCGATGTCAACTGCAAAATTTATGCACATCTATGTACATATGTGGAACTCTTTGGGTGTCCTTTGGGTATTCCCTTCCCACATTTCTTGTTGTTGCGGCTGTCGTTTTATCAAGGCAGCTAAAGTCGCTAAACTTTTCAGGACTATGGCAACAAACACACAGCTCAAAAAAAAAAATGGAGAGAGAGGAATAGTACAACAATTTTTATTGGATTTCGCGTGTCGCATCGGCAACGGTTTGCAGTTAGTTTTCGGTTCGGTTTTGGTTGTTGTTCTCCCGTTGATTTTGCCCCTTTTTTGAGGTTTGTTGGCCCTTTGCCAATGGCTTTTTCAATTATACTAATGACATTCAAAAAGAATTTGTAGAAATGCCAGAATGTAGCCGAAAAAAGCAACAAAAAAAAGAGGAGAGAACCCATGGCGGCCATTTTGTTGTATCACACATGCATGTGGCAATCCTGCTCACGTCCTGCATCTCGCTCCTCCTCGAGTGAGCGTTTTTGCCTTGGTTTTTGTTGTCCCTCTTTTTTTTTGGTTTTTGCTGTTGCCGCTGTTTGGCTTTGGCGACTGGGCAAATAAAAACAATTTGCGCCAAATTAAACTTATGAGGCATAAAGATATTTTTGGCTGCTCCCCGTTAATGCCGCACACAAACAAATGCTTGACAATGCGAGATGAAGATGAGAATCAGAGCATACCAAGCCATGTGGCCATGATGTGAAAGCGCAGACTGGAAGAAAAAAACGACAACAAACCCATATATGTACATATATGTCTGTTAAGTGATAAATCTAGGCAGGACTTTCTTGAATCCAACCCAAAAACAAGGCACAGTAGTTGGCAAAATAATAAGTTCCGTTATATAATAAAAAAGGAATAAAGTTCAGCTTTATAATTATATAAAAATAATTATAGCTTGAAAAATATATAAATATATTTTAAGACAATATTCAAAACCTTATAAAAATATCCTTTTTGTAAATCCTTTCTCTTATTTTCCTAACCTCAGCTGTATGTACATATGCCTTAGACAAGACGTCACACAGGACATAACAAAAACAACAGCGGCGAACGCCAAAAGACCAAAGTCGACGCTAAGAAAGGATATTAAAGATTAAATGATATAAGCGGCAAGTTGACGTTGGAACATCTCGAAAAGGGGGCGGAGGAGTAAGCAAACTCCACCAAAACAGGCAGAAAACTTAACCAAGCCCGAAACTCCCCTCCAACGAGTGAAATCTGAGCGCCATAGATAAAACACATGATGCGTTATATATGTGCCTTGTCTTTTGCTGTATGTGTGTGTGTGTGTGTGTGACATTGAAAAGGATAACAACAGCGGCAGGATATATGTATATATGCCCCCGCTCCATACACACATCAGCAGATTCAGCCCCATCTCAGCTGTGGCCTCGATTCAGCTCTTGTTTTTGTTTTTCGCTTTTTTTCTTTTTGTTTTTGCCTCGCTGTGTCTAATTAACCGCGTGCGTGGCGCATCATAAATCGTTTCAACCATGCACAAGGCCATTAAAATTCATATCAAACCAGATACCCAAAGAGGGGAGTGTTCTTGTATTTGGCAAGCAAAACAAACACAGATTTCCCAGTGGCCTAGAGTTTGGTGCTGGGGAGCTCGTTGTGGCTCGTAAGGCATACAAGTTGAAGAGGACTTTTGAGAGTTTACCAGCAGCTAACCCAGGCATTAAATTAGTTGTTAACGAAAGTAAATTAAAATTGGGAATATATAAACTGAGGTTTTGTAAAGGAAAACAAATAATGTTGGGAAAGGCTTTTAAGCAAAAACTGTAGCATACTTATAAGGTGTACTGAATATTACTTTATTTTAATTAAAATATTTATATTACTTATATTTTTAGCACTAAAGATATTTAAATAATTTACAACGCAATAAAAATCAGTGAAATTGTTTAGCAGAACATCTTCCAAAACTTTCCCAAAAGTCATCTACATTTTATGGCAATATTTAAATATCATATAACCGACACTTGGCCATAAACAACCTTGGACGCATATTAATTATGCAACTCAACTTGAAATTATTCTCTTCGGTATGTGTGTGTGTGTGTGTGTGGGATTTTTTCGGTACTGGGGGTTAAACTTTAATCATTTTACAGTCCCGAAGCTGAAGCAGAAAACTCCATTTCAACTCGACTTGATTTTGGGCCTTACCACATGTGAGCACTTGTAATTATAATTTCCACTTATTATTTCTCGTGCTGGGTTTTTGTTCTTTTTTGTTATTACTTTTTTTGTTTTTTTTTGTTTTTGGTTCATGTTAATGCAAAGCACTAAAGCTGTTTTCGACATTTTTGCGACAATTAAATTACTTTTCTCGGCCAGACATTCGCTGTGGGTGTGTGGTAGTTGGATATGCTGGGCATGTTTATAATTTCATAATTTACCAGAAGTTTTGTGCGACGCCACATGTCCTGCTGTGCTGCGTGTGGGTTCGGCTGGCAAGGGGCAATGAGGTGGGTTGAGAGCTGGGTCGAAACGTCCTAGCTTATGCACTACAAATTTGCGACGAAAAGGGCTTAGTGGGAGCTCTCGAAATGAGAGATCAGGAATAATTCATAAGGTTTTATAAAAAGGGAAAAAATAAAAGGGAAAAGGTAACAGAATACATTTTTGGGATTTATATTTGTTAATTTGTAGACTTTATTATTTATTTTTAAAATAAAATAACACCTCAAACATAAATTAAATCATTTCCAATTAAAGCCACAGCTGTTAATTTTGATAGGACATATTTTCATAGTCAATAAAAATGATTTTAAATATCCTTGCTGTTGCTGCCATTGATATATCGAATTACTGCTCAAAATCCTCGCTTCGGGCTTCACCTCTTTGAACAATCCCATCGGCTTATGCCGATAATCAGCTCTTTTTTTGCCTCTGCCATTTTTTGTAGCGCACCCCGGAGCTCGGCATACCCTTCTGCCACTCCACAGCCACATCCACATCAACATCCTCATCCACATCCATCGTTCATCAACATAATTAGAAGCTGTCGCTTGTAGTTGAAAGTAATTTTGCAACTGTTGTTCGCCGGCACCCTTGTGATGATTTTACCTACTCTACGTACAACCTACCTACTTTTTTTTTGGGACCGCCCAGGAGAGCGAGTGGATCGCCCGCTGAGCGGCAAGGGAACCCAGCAATATGTTGATCGGAACCACCCCGGAGTACAGGCTGAGTGTTGAGTGTGGAAAACCAAAAGTGTTTATACATGATTTTTGGCAAACGAATAAGGGGTGGCCCTTATTGACGATGTTCCATTAGGGAGGCTTCAACCGCCCGGCCACGCCCCACTCTCTTTCCTTGGGTCTGTATGTTGGTGAAAACTAAATTGCAGACTGTCAATTACAGTTGCCGCCTTCGAGTTGGCTAAGAACTTAATTGCCGAGCAAATAAAGCGGTTCTAAGGGAAAGCAAAAGTAATTCGGGGAATGAAAAAGAAATTAATAATCAATGGGTGGTTAGGAAAAGGCGATAGCTTCGGTTCACAAATGTTTGATCGTTTAGTTAAATTTATTCCAGAAAATAGCAAAAAGAATTTCAATACAAATATAAGGTGATGTTCCAAAAATGTTATTAAAGTAATTAATAATTAGTTATTTCTAAGATTTTTCGTTAAGAAAATAGCATTTAAGTTGGCTTCTTTTAGAGGTCTTTCTTAAATTGTTTCAAATTTCAGCTGCAATAGAATTTTTTACTTTGTATTGTTAGGTTACATAATTAAGGATTATTGAGTATTATCCTTATTATCTATTGTATGCTCCTAATCCGCTTGCCAAAATCCTAATGCAGAAATCCCTTTAATTTGGCGGAAGCTATGACAAGTCAAGTCATTATCATCTCGCCCCCTTCTAGGAGGATGAGCGAGTGGGCGGGTTAGGACTTGACTGCCTCCTTTCCATTTGTCTGTGTCCCTGTCTGCATCTGTGTGTATGTGCGTGGCGTGTTGACGCAGTAATTACCAGATGATGGATTGTTGCGTTGCGTTTAAATTTAATTTCTCTGACATTTGGCGCCTTGGCACTCGCTTCACCAGCCCAAAATGGATGCGAGAAGTGCGTGTTCTACGGCCCTGTCCAAAGAACTGTGAAATTATCTACATAAATACAGTTGAGGTGGGAAAAATAGCCCTGTTATATATTTATTTCTTTAATAATAATAGTTATTTAATAAAATAATCATATAGCACATTAAAAATTATGTAAAGCATGATTAAAAAAAGAAAGCGAATTTTGACACAGGAAGTTGGTTCAGGGATCAACAGGAAATTATTAATAACTCTATCATAAATGAATTATTTTCAATTTCTTAAGAAACGTGGCTAGATCGACTCGGCTTTTAATTCAAAACAAAATATAAACCTATTCGTTGAAAGTAGGTATAAAAAAACAATACATAAAAAATATATGTTTATAGCTAGGTTAAATAATTGTTATTCTCTTAGAAGACAAACTTAGCACTATTTTCATGACCTTACAAGTATATTCTATTTGAATTGTATGTGTGGGTATGCCAGGCGGAAGCGGAAGTTAAGTAATGTGTCAGTCAAGTCAGCCAGTTGGCATTGATGCAATGGGCGTGGAGAATTTATATGGTGACTGACATTGGTGGCAGATAATTTGGGTTACATTCGGTCTATTCTAATGCCGCCTGCTCTAGTTAATGATAATGTGCCGGCGAGGGGAGGCGGGGGTGTAGGTAATTCCCAGCTAAGATAATGATAACGTCGGGGGCGCTACTCTTATTACCTTTTATGATTATACACACACAGCGAGGCAGCCACACACGCATTATTTTCGATCGTTAAAAAGTTCTAAGGGAATTTTCAATTATAAAGTTCATACAGGGTCTCAGCTAATTTTTCTTTTTTACTGTAAAATGTGTAAATAATTTTCTTTTTCTCTTTTTAGAGTCTCCGAAAATGTTATATATTTTTTATGGCCAAGAATAATACCAAAAGTTTAAAAATTAAAGTAAAATTAGAAAATCACTATAATTCTATTCCTTAAACATTTTCATTATTAATAAATTTCTAAAAAAATCCTAAGTCTTCTGCGTATAAACTTTAAAATAAGAACAATTTCAAAATGATTTTTTACCATCCCTGGATGGGGCTCCTCCCTTTGACTCGACAAAAAATACAAAACGAAAAAGGAAATTTCCATAAACCCAACGTCATAATTACTACGACATTTTTTCCATAACGACTTCTTCCTTGGAACGTAGCCGATAAGACTGGATTATGGTGGGGAGAGGGGACAAGGGGGGCTTTGGCCAATTGAGGCGGCTTCAGATATGCGTGTCCCAAGTTCATAGGCGCCTTATTACACACTTTAATTTAATAAAAAGCTTGTAAATGCTTGCACACATGCTCTGCCAGAAAACTGAAAATGCTACGCCTTTTTATTACATAATGAGACCGAGACTTGGCTACACTTGCCGCCCCTCAAAAGAATATCCAACCCCCGTGCCCAGTCCCGCAGCTCATTTGATATTCAACTAGCGGTGCGCTGCTTCCTGTGTCGAATCCGTGGAAAGTGCGTGAGTTCAACCTGGTATAAGCAGTCAGAGAAAATTCAGGAAAATTTGGTAGGGGTAGAAAAACATATATATAGAAATATTTTGATTTCTTTTGAATAGTTTTAACTAAGGTTTAAGCAAAGTGAATGAATTTGTATATAACTTTCAATGAAAGCTGTTTTCGTTGTCCCTCTAGAAGTCCCTATTTCCAAAAATGACTCCAATTCACAGATATTAATTTCCAACTTAGATTTCCATTTAGGTCCTCAAATTGAATTTCTCCCCGTGTGGTTTTGTTTTGCGTTTGAGCCCGGTTTTAGTGCACCTGCAAGGTCTGCGCCGTGAACCGCACTCCAGCTCCTAAACCAAACCCTCCTCCTGGTTCGGGGGCCCCTGACGTGTCGGACATTACAAATTATGCCCGGGAGCCCTTCGGCGGCAAGTGTGCGGGATGTGAATTTAGAATCCGGGGAGGGGGACAGACCACCATCAATGTCTGGACAATGACGAGCGCCGACGTCCCTGACATTTGAGCAGGGTTCCGCAGGCTCGGCTCGCAGGTAGAAACTGAAATCGAAAATGAAAACGAAAGCAATACCGCAACATCGGTGATATCTCCTAGGAATATCTACCATATGTATCTATGGATGTTATTTAATTTGTTACGCTTTACAACTTTCTGTGGCCGCTCGCTGAAAGATCCTTGCGTGCATAATTTATTGTTTCCATTCGGTCAGTTTCCCTCTATGCGGTTTGCATTGTTTCCTCAAAAAGGTGTTAGAACAATTCATTCCTTGTGTGAAATCTTAAATTGCAGTCTTCGGTTAATTGAATTCATTGTTGCGTGAGATATTTCTTAAATTCCCTTTGTCTCTTTGAATTTATAGAGCAATGCGGGCGGTCGCAAACTATTAAAAAAACAGAATTAAAGAGTGCGTGCAGGGCATTCCTATGGAAAAGGAATGAGTATTTAGTTATGCACAGCTGGTAGAGGTTGGGAAATAAAAATAGCCGAAATGATCGTTAATTTGTAGTAACTAAAACATTCCACGAGGTGGTCTCGCCGCAAAAAAAGGAAGTGCGTACAGGAAATAATATTTTACCTACAATCAGTTAAGAAAAGCACCTTTACTTAATTATTTTCCTTTAATATATTATCTAAAATAAATCCTCAGCAAATCCTATAAAACTTCTCCCTCTCTAAGCAAAGCTTAGTTTGAATTAAAGACCTTGTTTTCCCCCACAATTTTTCTTTCCTTATTTTTAGAACCATACTTAGTCCGCTTATCGCAGAAAATTTCGTGAGCTTTTACGCCAGATTGAGTCCTGATTTTGAGTGTCAGGAAATCCAGCAAAAGTTGACAAAATTTAGACGAAAATCCTGTGTATAGTCTGTGCCCGCAAAAAATGTTATTGTTAACAGCTTAATGGAGCGTTCCATCATCTGGGGGAGGGAGTGGGCAGGAAAGTTTGGACCCAAGGAGGTGGAGTGCAAATGGGAGGTAGGAGGGGCGGACACAACAAGGAACAGCAATAATAAAGATTATACACGGGCAATAATTACTGGAAAATTGTTGTACAGCAAATCTCTGACAGAACAGATGTCTCTTGTTCTGTGCTGTTAAGGCAAGGGTGTCGAGTGAAGGGGATCCTTTAAAAAAGGATATATTGAAAGGTCAAATATTAAATACAACTAAAACAAGGAATTAAAGAACCAACTTTAGTTTTGTATATATTTTATCCGGGTTAAAACCTTCCTAAACCACCGCCTCTGAAGCAACTTCCACGACTGGCCTTTCTTGCCTTATATATCCTGGCTCTAATCCTCCCTCACACCCTTTTTCAAGACACCAGCCTTCCCTAACCAACTCTGTCTCGAGGTTTCGCGGTTCGTTTGCTCCCAGCCACTCCAACGTAATATGCACCTAATCCTTTCTACAGAATCATAATCGCATAGTACGTAATCAGAGCGGTGCCAGCAAGGACAATGTTGCTTTGCGAGGGTCTCGAGTCCTGCATCCTGCCAGCCAGCAGCCAACAGCTAACTGGCAACATTCATTCAGTTTTAATGCCAGTTTCATAACTCGTGCCCTCACTGGGCCATGAGAAGAGGAGAAGAGCCCGGCAATTAACGCGAGTCCTTCGACTTGCCGCCACAATATCCCAGCATCATTATCCTTTTGGCCTCTCGCTGGCAGCAGTGGGTTAAGGGTACACTCTCACACACACACACCACACTACATACACACGAATTTATGAGAGACCCGACGCTGTAAGGCCCAAGACTACAATTAATCAAGAACTCAAATTTCAACTCTTTGCGAAAAGGGGGAAACCCAAGACCCGAATGGTGGGTAAGAAGAGGCGGGCGATTCCCTTACCTAATCAAGCCTACAATAGGGAGAAAAAAATTATAAATTGATATAAATTTTTAAAAAATGAATTGCGGCCCAACCCCCCAAAGCCGCCGTGTTTGTGACATTTGACAATAAATATATATATATATATATTGTATATATATTCCCCCTCTCCGCCTTCTTTAAATTATATGCAGCAGACAGTTACGGGGGGCAATGATGATGGATGATCCAGAGTTCGGTTTTTCATTTTGGAAAATTCTACGGGTTGAAAAACGCTTTGATTTTGATGGGTTCCGGACTGGGCTCGTTTTCTCTCTCCCTTCCTGCGGTTGCTTTGCATACAAGTTGGGTAAACAGACATTAAAAAAAAAAGAGAAGAACGGAAAAATTAAATAAAAATGAATTAAAAATTAATTAAATCAAATTGCTGTGGCGGCTCCTGCTTTATTCCAGTCTGGGCAATGGGGGCTAAATGAATCATAAAATATATGACAGTTGCTGGATTATTTTTCCTCTTTTTTTTCTATGCCATATTTATGAGGGTGAAGGCTCAGATTGCTAATGACTTAAGTATTGGGGGACAGTGGGCGGAGGGAGGGGACAATGGCGGAATGAGGTTCAGAGGAGTTTACCTTAAATGATTTGGAAGTAATTGCCTGACATCAGCGGTGATTGATCTTCGGATGATATATGGATATTTTTAAAGGTTTTTGAGAGGCTTATGAAAAGATAACTCGAAATGGGGGCTGAATCACTGTGCTTGGGATGCTGTAAAATTTAATTTAAAATATGAATTTGTCAAAAAATGCTTTAATAACCATAAAAATACTTAAAGCTAAAGGGAAACATGATTAACAAGATTTTAATGAATTGAAATATATGTTTTAGCATTTTAATTCAAATCTGAAGGTTTTTAAGTCGAAAATGAATTAAAGTTCCACAAATAATATAATACAATAATTGCACAATATTTCATAATCCTTAAAAATATTTTACAGATAATAAGAAGCTTTGCAAGTGAAAGTTTTAGTGATTTACGATGCCATAACTCTACAGCCTCTCCTCCAATTATAGTTTCACCTTGAGATATAACCGATAAGCTCGTCCTGACAAATTTTCCCCCTTTTTTGCCAGACATCTCTTTATCTGACATATGTATCCATACAATTCCAACTGAAAGAAAGCTCCTGAAATGCGTCAAATGCGCCGCTCGTTGCTCAATCCTAATCAGATTAGTTTCTTTGACCTACCCTAATCAAATTTCATGCAAATAACCTTTTCTAATCTATTTGTTAACCGACACAGAGGCGGCAAGGAGCTTAGTCCCTGGCAGTCCTTCAATCAATCAGAATCCTTGTATAGAGTTCCTCAGCTGTCACACATTTCCATCTTCCTTCGTCTCTCCGCTTCAGCTTTATTTCTTTATTTTTTTTTTTTCTTCTTGCATTCTGTTGGTGTAAATCCAAGTCAATCCGGGGTATATAGAATGGCACACAAAACTACCCTTGAAGACTTAAAATTCCACCCCTTTCTGGGCGGCGGCGCCCCTTTTGTGGAAATTAGACAAAAACTGCAAAAGATGCTGCGAATTTGTAATCCTTGAGGAATTTTTCACTTATCCCCCAAGGGGACGAGTCCTTCAAGCGAAAGAGACGGGCTCTGCGTCGACGAAAGCAAGTACAAGTTACATATTTAAGTTTTACTTTCCTTTACTTTGTTTGTTGTTTTATGATTATTATTTTTTCGCATTTTCATGACTTCAGTTTTCATTTATGCAACTATGCCTGCGACAGATAAGTTATTTGAGTTGCTCCAGGATTCGAGTGAGAGAGAAAGAGAGACGAGCGCAGGACGAACGAACGAATTTGTAAAATTCCAATTAAGAATCTTTGGTTTACTTTGTAAGTTGACTCTCAACTTATTTAGACACTACACAACGACACACGAAACACACCCGCACACACACACACACACAAATGTAAAGTAATACCCTAAGAGCAGGCAGGATACGGGGGAAAGTAAGTGGAGCTGGGAAATCCTAACACACACTTAAGCGAAACAAAGAGGACACAAGACAACGGACAAGCAACAACAGAGAATAAATAAAAGCAAAACAAACTCACTCGCTCACACACACCCACAGTTGAGGTCAAGAAAATGGTATAAAATTGTTTAAAAATATAACAAAAGGTATATATTATTTTAAGAGGAAAAAGAGGACTTTAGAAAATGTTAAACAAATTTCTTTTTAATTTTTTCAAAAGACATGTAGACCTAATCAGCATTTATTGAAGTATTATTTAATTTGAATGATTATTCAAATTGAAATTCTGTTTCAAGGGTTTTTGATCATATAAATTTTAATTATTAATTGTAGGATAGAATAGGACTCTTCTTGATAAATTTTAAATTATCCGAAATTTGTAAAGAACTCCGCACTATAAAAATCTAGTAGTAGGTAGCTTAAACCTTAGTTTCATAACTAAATACTATATACCCTAAATATACTTTTTATGTCCCCCACTGTACTCCCTCACAAACACACACACACACCCACACATGCCCAGATGAAATCCTAGAAGGGCGAGCAGCGGCCGGCTCTCATGTCCTGCTCCACTCGTCCTTGCTCTAATGGACGAATAAATTGCTCGTGAATGAAATGAGAGTACGCTGCCCCGTTCTGCTTCTTCCTGTCGACTGCTGCTGCCGCTGCTGCTGCCCCGTCCCTCCTACCCATTTCCGCCCATCGCATGTGGGCGTGGCGTGGAGGACGACAACGCACTCATACGCAAAGCAAAGCAAACAGACAAACAACAAACTGGCAAACAGACGGACAAACAAACAAAGGGACAAACAGAGAAACGGATGCCCGAGACACAGAAAAACTAAAAACTAAAAGCGACATCCGAAAAGCGAGGGAAGAAATTGCTCTCGAAAATCTTTCTACTTTCTTTTTTTTGTTATTTTGCGATTCGGAATGGGGGCAATATGGTGATAAAATAAAATACGAGACGCGGGCCAAGACGATGACAGCATTGAGACAAGGATACGGCTGCGGATACAGATACTACGGATGGGTCCCCATATCCCTTGCCACAACAAATGTATATTTTAGTTAATATACCCTAAGACACAAAAGGGTTCTAATCGCCACTGAAATGGCATGTGGGTCGTGTTCTTGCAGCAACTAAAGGGCTAAGAGAGGCATTAATGCATATGGTCGGGCTTAATTTAGTGAAATGTGATGCTGAAGGTTACCTAAGAAAGGAGAGGTACCCAAAATAACTACGAGGTTTTAAATATTTAAAGAAAATTGTCGTGCAAAATAACTTAAAGTATTCAATGCATTTAAAAGATAATTTAATACCACGATACCAAGAATTAAACATTACTACATCATTTATTATCCATTATTAATTCATTAAATGTTCTCTTGAGATTACCATTTACTTTTAATTATTTTCTGATGCCTCAAAATAAAGTTTCCATAATTTTTAAAGAGCATAGCAAAGCGTTTTGTTCTTCTTTTTCTTGTATAAGTAACCCCCCCTTTTCACAAGCTTTCCTCTGACACAGCCAGACTTGGAGTCCAGCTTCCAATTCTTAACTCTCAACTCCCATCGGGCAACTCCCTACTCCCCATTCTCTTAACCCCTTATGGCCGCCCTTTTGCACAAGGAGAACAACCGATAGCAGTCGGAGACAGACACATGGCCATCGAGTATGTAGGTCAGGCGAATGTTCGGGGCTTTTATGAATTGCCAGCAGCTGACTTGACTTGATGGCAGCAGATTTTGGTTTTCAGTTTTGCAGCCAAAAAGCCAAAGCCAAGACGACTAAAAATCAATAACTGTCCGCAAGGACACCGAGGAGGGCGCCCCAACCAAATGGTGGGCCAGCAGCAGTTGGTGGCGCTGATAAAACTGCGACAAAAAGATTTCAAATTAAGCGACAGGACGCGATGGGAAGCAAAACAAAACGAAACTGAACTGAACTGAACTGATATCGAAAGCGGAGCGGAGAAATTCGAAGGAAACGAAGGACAACAAGTCGAGCAATAAAGCAATTAGCAACCGACAAGGGAGATAATACAACTAATTAAAAGTAAAAGTTATGCGTCAGCGAATGAGATTTTTATTGAGAACACAAAAGGACCTTGAGCACTGAGTGGGGGCGTGGGCGTGGCAGCTGATATATTGCCGCCCCGGGTGGGAGTATTAAAATGCTGTTAACCCAACCACTCCCCACCTTTATCTCGGCCTAAATTATGAGGTTATAATTCACAATTAAGCAAACGCAAGCATAAAACATAAGCACATGACATAATTATGCTCAGCTCTCTCTCTCTCTTTTGGATTTATACTATACTATATACATACATATTATATATATGAGGTTGTTTAGTGGCGAAACGAAGGCAAAATTGTGCTAGAACGCCAGAAGGATCTTGGGGAAATGCGAACAGGACACTCCTCACTTTTGTTTTTGCCTCATTGTGACCTCATCAGATTGCCAAGCTCGAGCTGAAGATTCAAATCAAATTAATGAATGACTTTTGCACCTCGGAGTGTAGAAGCCAAGAGCGGACAATGTTGTTTGAGTGCTGTTTTGAAGTAGACCAAAATAATTAAGTGACGGTAGTTTGCCTGATGAGTATTTGCAGGTATGCAGGACATCCTCTAAATTAATTAGAAAATGAGTAGGTCATTTTGGAATGAATTTGGTTTGAGAATGTTTTTGTTTCTAATAAATAAAATAATTTAATTTTATCCAACTATATTTATATTATAAATTTCAATTGTTTCAAAGGAATTTTCTAACTGCCTAAGCTTCTACTTTTTAGTCTTTCCAAAGGCCTATTTTATTGAAATTTTTGTGAAGTCCATTAGGATTTTGTTTTAAAATCTCTCACAAGAGCACTTACCTTTTTTTGGGTAATCTTCAGCATCCTTTGAAGCCTGCCACAAATATGTTTTTGCGAAGAGTTGGTTCAACACAAATTGTAATTATTTTAGTTTGGCTTTTCCTCATCCCTTCGCATATCCTTTGTTTATTTGCCACGTTCCAGTTTTAGTTGGCTTAATTTGTGTCACCCACATAATGTATTTAGTATTTCTATGCTGATAAAATAAAAAGCTTTTAATTTTGGCAATTTATTAATGAGCTTTTTGCCATAGAAAATGCATTAATTTGTTCGCTATCTGCCACACGCGTGTGTTTGTTTGTTTGTTTGTGTGCCTTATTATTTATTGCTAAAACGCATTAAAATTGAAACGGAGAGCGGGCGGGATTATTTATTTGGTTGCTGTTGGCTGCCATTAACTGACAAATTTTCACTAATTGCATTGCATTAATAAACTGAACTGTAACACAAACAAACACAGGGAGATGATGCTGGGTAAAAAATCAACTGCAGAAAAAAAATATAAATGTCCAGCCCTGTGAATTATTGCCGATGATGGAAAATTCTGTCTAATTGCAACTGCAATGGCCCTGGCTGGCGGCTGCATCCGAGGAATGCAGGAGCAACAAATCAAAGGAATACCAATTCATCGACGACTGTCTGCGTATGCCATAAATATGCATCAGTGCCAGTGCCCCGCCCCGTGTCATAAGGCCGCCCCCTTGGCCCCCCTTGCAGGCATTATAATTTAAATGGACTTTGGAAAAAGCAATTATGTGAAATTAAATTTTGTGTGTGTGTCTCTTAATCCCGCACTGAGCTGCATGCATAGTGCATGTTATCCTGTTTCGAGGATAATGCCAGCCAGGCCAAAATGGGTGTGGTCACAGCCCCCGTCCCTGTCCCCGTCCCCATCACCACTTTTCTGTCCACTCGATGTAAAAGTGCGTGCCGACACCTCGACTGGACAGGAAGGATAAACAGGAACAGGACCAGGAGTTGAGTGTGCGGCATAAGGAGGGGAAAAAGGGGAATGGCATTGCGGAATGCGTGTTGTTCCACAGTGAAAAATATCTCGGAATAGCTTCTAGATTTTTGTATTTCACTGTATGAAATATATAAAATATTCATTAAGAAAAAAAGCGTTTTAAATTAAATTAAATGCTTTTTGACTAACTTCTGTTTTTTTAGACATTGATTTGTCAAAGAAAATTTAAAAATGAATTTTTCTGGAGTCAAAAAGTCTGAATCTGGTTTTAATTAATTAAATATGAGTACTTCCCTGCATTTTTATTTGTGTATTCGTGTGTTTGTTGAGCACTTTTCATATGAATATGAATTGCTTGCGGTTGCATCAAGTGGCACGCGAAATGCACTCAAAGTGCATTCAAACACACTCGCCACACAGTCACAGACACAAAGCGAGTCGCAGACAGAGAGCAGACTTCATTTGTGCTCGGGTATTCATTTATTGGGGGTTTATTATTATTTTAGCACTGATGACTGAGCTTATATCTCTATAAATGATTTATTGTGGGAATTAAGCTAAACAAAGGATTTCCCCTGACTGTTTTTGACAT
Organism: Drosophila truncata; assembly: GCA_008042515.1. NCBI lineage: Eukaryota > Metazoa > Arthropoda > Insecta > Diptera > Drosophilidae > Drosophila > Drosophila truncata. The sequence continues at coordinate 184,398 of VNJQ01004993.1, read as the reverse complement.
AAATAAAAGCCACAAAGAACAGCAGGGAGCTAAGGTAGAAAGAAGCTTGAAAAAGTCTCAATAAATTGTGATTAATAAGTGAAATAAACCACAACAAAATATTTATAAAATTATAATTAAAACCAGCTTTGGCTTTCCCTTCCCTTCCCCTTCGTCAATCAAAACACTGTTTCCACTTCAATTTTTGAAATAAATTTGTTTATTATTGTTGCTTGACTTTCATATTGTTTTGTTTCTTTTTCGACTTCATTAAGTCTATGCTTCCCCGCTTATCGTTCGCTTGTTCAGTTAGTTTTTGCGATTATTTAAAATAAACTTTCACTTACACACTAAATAATGGGCCTTGTTCATTTCGAAACGCAAAATTGTCAAATGAGAAATATATATGTTTCAGTTTTCACAGACCTGCTCTGCCTCCGTTTAATATTCCGCATATATTTATGTTATGTATACATAGAAATCGTTATTAATTTGCATAAGTGGCATTTAGGAACACAAAAATCTTATAAAGTACATTTTATCCATATTTATCGGTATTCTGTCACTGGTCTAACATCGTCGTTGCATTTGCTTTGTGAGTGGGAATGAAATGTGTTTGAGGAAATTATTAATCGTGACTTGAAATGTTCAAACTTTAAATGGTAATATTTGGTTTCATTTTTCAGTGAATTCTATAAAATGGAGATTTAAAATTGGGCTTAATTGGTTTTAAGTCAAAATTGTATTTTTAATGGCAATTTATTGCCATCGGATGTTCTTGCTTATTTAAATTTAGCTAAAACTTTGCGAGTAACTTTTTTGCTGGGGCTTTATTCTGTACAAAACTTAATAACTAAAAAAAATTGAATATTATTTTATAATTTCTGCCTGTTCAGTTTTTTGTTGAGGTTTATATTTCGTAATGCTTAGTGATTATTTATTAGTAGTATCTCAATTGTTTTAGGCCATTTGCTTTGCTGTTGTTTTTGGTGTTTTTTACTTGTTTTACTTTTGTTTTTTTATAATAAATTCTCTTGGGATCTGGGTTTTTTCATGAAACTTGTGTTTTATTGTGTACATTTATATAAGTATTTATATATGTACATTTCGCAGTCAGACATGCGAAAATATTATTTATTCATGTATATTTTGTTTATTGTTTGCTTAATGAAAAAATATGGAAAATAATAATAATGTTCCCTTTCCTGCTGCTGCTGCTGTTTTTGCTTTCTTTTCAATCAATACACTGCCGTTGTTCCTATTTGCTCTTTTGTTGTTTTAATGGCATGCCATTAAATAATTTCATTAAATGCTTTGTATGAGCAACGGACAACGAACAACATTTCAGCATAAAAAATAAAACAGAGACAGCCTGAAAATATGCTCCATTGATTGTTTGTTTGGTTTTATTTCGCATTTCCTGACAGTTTCTTTAACCAATTGATGCGGCAAATAACAAATTATTGTACAATGCAAAAAAAAAGGCGAATTTACTTTACGAATTAACGTTGACTGGGCAACGAGGAAGGAAACAATTGGTTAAAAGTAAATTCTAATGAAATTAATATTAATTTTTTGCTAATTTGATGGGGGAAATAATTGTATACCCTCAAAGTATATTTAAACAATTCTGTGAGAGTTAAAAAAATAGTGGCAGAGCCCGTTGTAAATTGTAATTGCTTTCCAGGCTGTCCATAAATCCCTACTTTTTATGCCCAACATTACTGTGGCGTGTGTGATGTTATTTAAATGAAAAAATACGAGAGCATTAAGCCCGAAACTGCACGGAATTGCATTCGTATTCATATTTCCCCGATTGGGCTTCGTTTGGGAGCTTAATTGTTATCAACGGCAGCCTCTTCGGCGGCTCATCATTATCGCATTGCCAGAGCCCAGTCGGGGTATGATTTACTATAATTTTATTTTCAATTCGTTGAGTGTCAGCTATTAATATTATTATTTTTATGCATATACATATAGAGTTCTCTCCCCTTTCTGTGAGTGTGTGAATGTGTTTTCATCGCAGCTATTATTATGACTTTTTATTGTTTGCAGCATTATTTTTCACGCGGTCTCCGTGTTCGTCCTTTAGCTCCTTTCGCATTGTTTGATGTTTATCGTTCAATTTCCTTACATGCTAATTAATTTTCCTGGCTATCTGATGATGGCGGGTGGTGGTGTTTGTGGTGTTTGAGGAGTCTGTGGAGAGTTGCAAATGATTGGGGATTCTCTTTCTCGTTTTGTTTGGTTTTTCTTCTTGTAATTTTATTTTTTATATATTCAACATGGCTTGCTTATAGTATATCTGCTGTTGTTATGTAATATTAAATAAATTAGGGAATCATATATATATATTATCATATTCGTAACTATGTACAGGCCCTTATATAAAAACCGTTAAGTCATTTTTTACAATGGTTAAATTATTTAAATCTCAAGGATACCTTGGGGAGTATTTACATCGGTTTATCGAGTTTAATTTATTTAAAGAACTAAAAGTATCAGTCTGTTTGAACCTTCCCAAAAAGTATGCTAACGCCTGGCCTCTTCGCTTCGTATTCCCATTAATTTAGAGTTATTTATATTTATAGTTTATGCTTTAGGGTTTCCTTTTAAGTTTTATAAATTCACTGGTTGCGCAGTCTGTCTCCTGCTGGTTTTGTTCGTTCTCCTCTTGACCCCCATCGAACCTGGGCTTAACCCCGTTACGCCCACAGGTTCTTCTGCTGATCCAGATCCTCGTCCTCGTCGTCGTCGTTGAGGCTCAAGTTGGACTCGTAGTGCGTGAGCTCTGGCTGGCGGCTGTTGTTGCTGCTGCTGCTCATGGTCACGCTGCTCTGGGTGCCGCTCTCCAGCAGATTGACCCCAATGGAGCCGCCACCGCCGCCGCCGCCGCAGTTGCAAAGGAGGTCGTCGTCGCCGTTGCACGTGCAGGCTTTCTTGCAGTTGTAGGCTCCGGCCACAGCTCCTCCAGGCGCCACAAAGTTCGAGCTGAAGCTGGAGGGCAACCCGGAGGCGGCGCTCTTCACCAGCTGCGACCGCTTGCCAGTGCCGCTGCCCAGGTTGATGCACTCGCAGTTGGCATTGTTCCGGATTTGCTGCTGCTTGGCATAGTCCACGCTGTCGTAGGCAGGCGCCGCTCCTCCCACACTGGGCAGGTAGCTGGGCACCGCGTACTCATGCTGACTTCTCCTCTGACTGGCAGTGGCCTGATGATGGTGATGCTGATGCTCCAGCGTCTTGGCCATTCCGGCCACACTGAGCTCTCGCTGCTGCTTCTTCGAAAGCTGGTTCATGGTGTTGAACTTGCAGGCAGCCGCTGCCGCTGAGGCCGAGGTGGGAATGGCCTTGTAGCCGCGTCCCCCGGTGGCTCCACATTCGTTGATAGTGGCATAGTTGTTGCCTCCACAGTCCGCATAGCGGGCAGAGGGCGGTGGAATTACTCCCCCATTCGTTGCCTGATACTCATGGCTCGTGGCGTACATGTTCACCGAGGGAGTGCGTCCTGCCAGACACCCGGCCACCACTCGCTTGTTGTTATTGCTCCTGGCATTGGGCAGAGGCAGGGCCAGGCGCAGCTTCTGCCAGAACTTTTTGTCATCCCACTCGATGCAGGTGCTCGTTCGCAGGTAGTGCCCCATGTCCATGTCAATGTCGCGTTGCGGCAAATCCCCGTACAGGATAAACACCACGCGCTTCCTGCGCTTCACCAGCTCATGGAGGGCACTCTTGTACTCGAACCGGCTCCACTCGTTGTAGAGGAAGTTCTTGGACAGCACCAGCACAAACTGCTTGGCACTCTCGGCGGCTTCAATCAAGGCATCCGTGATGTAGGCATTGGTGTTCACATCGCGGTAGTGCAGGCACAGCCGGTACCCGATGTCATTCTCAAGGGTCTGGGCCAGGATTTGGTTCACAAAGTGCTCATCCTGCAGGCTATAGGCGAAGTAGGCATCATTGGGTCGCTCCTTGTCCAGTTGGTCAACAAAACGCGGTGTCTTGTAGCAGAAGTTCATCAAGCAGCTGGTGGAGTGGGCCCACATCTTCAGCTCGTGGCGGTAACAAAACAATCCAAAGATCAGGCCAAAGAAGGCCACAAAGGCACAGGTGGCCACCAGGAGCAGTGGGAGCAGTCCCTCGATCTCATTGGTGTGCATATAGTGGGCCACGCCATCGCGCAGGGTGCACTTGGTGCCGTTCTTCTCCCTCAGCACACTGGTGGCATTGTTGTAGATGCAGCTCACCCGCGGGGCATCCACTATCTTCTCAGAGCTCTGGGCCAGATAGTTGCGGAACCGTGCCAGGTAGCCGCACTCGCAGCTCCACTGGTTGTCCGCCAGGCTAATCTCCACCAGATAGGGATTGGCGCTCAGCTGCCAGACTTCAAAGTGCATCAGGCGATTGCCATCGAGTCGCAGGACCTCCAGTTTCCTGAGCATTTGGAAGCTGCCATTGGCAATGCTGGCTATCCTGTTGGACTGCAGGTACAACTCTCGCAGGTTCTCCAAATTGTGGAACTCGTTGCCCTCCAAACTGACAATGTGGTTATCCTCCAAATGCAGGATCAACAGGCGCTTCAGTCCGCTGAATGTGGTGTTGTATATGTGGGCCACATTCGAGTTGTTGGCATACAGGACAGCCAGGTTCTTGCGGCCCAGGAACGAGTGCCCCGCCAGCTCCACAAAGTTATTGCCATCGATGTACAGCTCGGTGGTGTCCATGGGCACACGACGTGGCATCTCAGAGTAGCCGGCGCCGGAGCACTCCACAATATTCGTGGACCAGGTTTGGTCGTGGAAGCAGGTGCAGTTCGTGGGGCAGGTCATCTCGCAGTCGCAGGCATCAAACTCACAGCAATGGCACACCGCGAAGCAGTGAGTCTTGTACGTGCACAGGAAATGCTTCGGCTCGGCTTCGATTAGGGGAATGTAGGCGCGTTCCCTGTTATTGAGCAGCTTGCAGTATATAGTCTCCAGATCCATTATTCTGGGATACTGGCGGGAGGCTATGTGATTCACATTGTTGATTTTCTGCAGCCAATCGATGTTGCAGTCGCAGGTGAAGGGATTGCCGCCAATGTAGAACTCGGGCAGGGGACGATGTTCCCACACGGGCAGAATCCTCAGGGATTTGATATCGAGAGTGGTTATCTGATTGGCATAGAGATCCACCCTCGTTAGGTTAGTTTTGTGCATAAAGGTGTCCGGATCCACGGTTGTGATGAGGTTGTCATTCAGGAACAGCAGCTCTATGGAGTTGGGTATAGAGCTGGGTCCTATGCGCTGAATTTGGTTGAAGCTCACATCCAGGGTCTGCAGTTTCAGCTCGGCATCCAGGCCGAAACGATTAGACAGCGAACTCAGGCGATTCTTGTGCAAATCCAGCCACTGCAGGGTGGCGGGAACATGGCCATAATCGAAGCTCTCCAAACGATTGTCGGAAATGTTCAGCCAGAGCAGGGAAGGCATGTTGCTGAACAAACCATTGATGTCATTCAAGTCATTTCCATCCAATCGAATGGCCTGTATACTCGAGGTCATCTCAAAGGCACCGGGTTCCACAACAGCTATGCGATTCCTGGCCAAATTCAGGATCTGCAGGCTGGGCAGATCCCTAAAAGTGTTCATTGTGATATTCTCCAGATAGTTGCCAATCAGGCGGAGACCGTAGAGATTTCCCAGTCCCTTGAAGGCACTATCCTCCATCACGGTAATCATATTCTCGCCCAGATCCACGGTCCTCAAATGCCGCATGTTCCTCAAGGCCAATGGCACGGTTTTCAGCTGATTGCCATTCAGATTCAGGTCCTGTAGGGCACTGCAGTTGCGGAAGGCATCCGGATGCACGCCAATCAGCGCATTGTTGTCCAGCGAGAGCAGCGACAGGACATACAGGCCGTTCAGGGCATAGGCATCCAGATATTTGAGTTTGTTGTGGGACAGGAGCAGCGTGTGCAGGTTGTTCATGGGGGCAAAAGTGTCGGCTGCTATGTTCTCCAACTGATTGTGGCGCAAATTCAGGATCTGCAGGGTGTACAGGTCACTGAAGATCTCCGGCTCCAGCTTGGTAAGCTTGTTGTGCGACAGATTCAGCAAAACCAGACGGATGAGTCCCACGAAGGTGTTCTTGTCAATCCAGGTGGAGGTTATCTGATTCATGGACAAATCCAGAGCCTGCAGCTGGTCTAGATTTGAGAACAGCTGCGGATTCAGCACACTAATCGAGTTGTTTTGCAGGTACACCTCCTGGATGACCTTGGCCTGCTCGGCAAAGAGCTCTGTGGGCAGGGCCACAATTTTGTTAGAACTGAGATTCAGGATTTGCAGGTTCTTCAGGCCACTAAGCGCCTTGTCAGCTATCATCGAAATGCCATTGTTATTCACCGACAGGACTCGCAGGCGCCTCAGAGTACCAAAACCATTGGCGGGCAGAACAACAAAATCGTTGTGGCTCACATCCAGATACTCCAAATCCAAGGAACAGCTGCTGGTGCTACTGCTGCTGCTGCTGCTGCCACCAGTTTTCTTGGCAGATTCTGTGGTTGAACTAGACTCGGTGGAGCCACTCGGGGAGGCCTCCTTGCTGCGATCCCGAAAGCCCAGCTCGTTGACATCCTGCAGGCGATTCTCACTCATGTTCAGAGCCGACAGCTCGGACAGAGTGCAGAAGATGTTGTCCGGCAGGGACCAGATATTGTTGGAGCTCAGATCCAGACGCTCCAGTCTCCGGGTCACCGAGAAGGCATCCGCCTCAATCTCAAAGTTGAGGGCCGGCCACAGAATGTTGTGGGTGCGGAGCGTGAGATTCCTCAGTTGCTCGAGGCCATCGAGCACCTGGCGACCCAGGCGTCCCAGCTTGCAGTACTGAATGGACAGCTGCTGGAGCCTGGCCAAGTGGGCAAAGGACTGAGCCTCCAGCCTGCTCTTGGCCATAATCTCGTCGTTGCAGAGGATGTGCAGCGCCACCGTGTGCTCCGCGGGAATCACGCTGAAGTTCGTGGTGTCGAACTCGCTGTTCACCGTTCGCAGGTTGCAGGTGAGTGCAATCTCCGGCTGATCCAGGCCAGCGGCCGGCATAAAGTGACAGTCATCGGGGGCATCGTACAGCGACTGATCCCCGCCAGAACCAGAGCTAAGGGGACGCAGGGTTCTCGCCGGTGTGGCAGGCTGCATCAACTGGGTATTGGAGACGCCGGCCTCGCCCATTATGGCATTGGAGTGCGACTGCTGCTGGTGCTTGGTGGACAGGGACTCCGTGGTGTGCTGCTGCTGCTGCTGCTGCTGATCCTGAGCCAGGACAGCGGGCAGGACGAAGAGGAGTAGTAGCGTATAGTAGATCATGGTGGTCACTCGATTTTTTTGGACCAGAAAAGGTGCGGAGGAGGGAAGTTGTTGTGGGATTGTGGGAGAAACGAAAAGAAAATCAATTCCACTGGCTGGCAAAGGAAAAGTCTGCGCACATATTTTCGGCTTGTGCTCCCACAGCTTCAGGCCAGATTTTTCCCAATTTTCTTTCGTTAGTTAATTATGTTCTCTCTTCTCGCTTGTTACACCCGGCACATTTTATAGCACTTTGGTGTAGGTTTTCTTTTTTTTAATTTAAATTTTTGTCGTTTGGTTTTTCGTTCTCAATTTGAATTTTTGGTTGGATTATTCCGGGTTCTCGTTTCGAAACTCGCGTCGCGTCTGTAGGAACCTCTGGTGAATTTTAATTTAGCTGCGGGCGCGAATTCTATTATCACTTTTTCGGCTGAACCCAATTTCTTGTGTGTGTGTTTTCTATTTTTTTTCTTTTTGTGGGACTCGAGAGTGGTGCAGCGCCGATAGTTATCCGGTTCGTAGTGTAACGCGCACGTTGGCTGATTTTCGACTGACTGCCGCAACGTGCGCAACTTCTCTTTTAAATAGAGACCACGAGCGGTTGAGCCGAAGCCAGCACCGAAGCGAGCTGGAAAACCTGAGCCTTTCGGCTCTGCACAGTCGGGAAATTCTCCAGAGAGAGAGAGAGAGAGAGAGCGAGCAACAGAGACTCTCTGCGGAGAGCGTGTCGAAAGGGAAATTCGCTCTGCCTGAACGGATGCTGGGAAACTACTTTGCTCTCGCCTCATCTAATCGCATCAAACAGCTGGCGTTGGTTCGTATTTTCTTTTATTTTTTTTTTTGGGTTCGTCCTTCCTTCGTATATCCTGTATTTTTTTGCCGCCGAATCGGAGATATACCCCCCGCCGCACCCTTCGGTCGGCGACTTCGCTGCTGTCTCTGTTTTGATAATGAAAATATATGATGTGCATGGGCCAGCGCCAATCTTCATACAAACGTAATTTATTTTTATGCCGTGTGCATGTGTGTGTGTGTGAAGGAGGTCCTTTTGCCATTTTCTGCTCTCTCTTCGGGCTCCGCATGAAAATAATAATTCCTTACATTCCATTAAATTACAATAATAATTTTAATTAAACTGTTTTGTTTGCGCCTCATGTAGCAATTCCTGTGGCTTTCATGACTTCTTTTTCGCCAGCCAAAAAACTGTCTCTTCCATCAGGTTAATGATAATGATTATGGATCCGCATTATGGGGCCTCTGTTTGGGACCTGAGAGTGTGTTTTTGTGTGTGTGGATTTAGGCAGATTTGTTTGCTTTTGAAATTACGCAAGTTTGGTTTACTTTAGGATAGGTCACTTATATGAAATATATTTTAAAATTGTATTTACTTAGAAAATTTCATATTTTATCTTTTAAAATTAAATAATTTGTATAAATATTTCTCTGAGTTAACATATTGTTCTTTATTATCAGAGTTCCCATGCCTAAGGACTCCTTACCTTTTCGTTCTGCCTCAAGAAATCTCAAATATTCCTCAAAGAAATCATCCATCAAAAATATATATATTCCAAGGGTTAATTTATAATGGTTTCTTATTTCTTTGTTCCTGATTTTTTTAACCTCTGCCCTGCTTTATTCGGTTTGTTTAATATTTTTGTTTGAAAGCAAAAATATTGATGGATCACCGGCAATGAAATTGAAAAGCGATTTCTTTGGCTCAGTAACCTTGATGGAACACACTCCGTCTTTCACGACTAATTTCCAAGAAAAACAGCTGCCCTGGGCAGCCACTTTATCTGTGAGTAATTTTCCTTAGCTGGCTGGAAAGTTTACCCATATCCATGGGTATGTGGGCTACGGATATTTTTGTCGCCAAGCGAAAGCAAACACAAAAACATTTCTAGCAAATTGCGTCAGCCAACCGAACGCCCGCCCGCCCACATTCGTGCTGGGCTAATGATTTGCCTAATGTTTCTAACAATTATGTGGCTTGGCCACACAAAAGAATATATTATGTAAGTTATTAAAATTATATCACCAGCACAGCAGCAGAAGCAGCACCAGAGCCACGAACAGCAGCCAAGTCTAATAAGCCTCCTGCACAGAGGGAAAATGTTTAATTATTTGTTTTATGGTAGAGAACTATGAATTTTGTAAGTTTAAGAGGAAGAGAAAGTGGACTTTAAAGGATTAAAAATATGAAGTTAAACTATTCTAAAACGTCCTTGATTTTACCTTAGTTTCGGATGAAAGGACCCAATTGAATAAGAATTACTATAATAAATATGGAAAAATATATTTTATATTTATTATTTAATTCTGCTAAACTTCCCTTTGTCTTTTTTAAAGAGTTTATTTATTCCCAGTCAGATATTTAGCTAATATATTTATTTTCTACCAGTGTTCCCCTCATTTTCCTCACCTTCAGGCTTTCGCAGGCTCTTTCAAATGTAAATGGCGGCAAGGACGAGGTTTTTGTGGCTCGCTTTTCCTTTGTGTGGTGGCGGAGCGGCACATGCAACCAAGGAGGAATATTTCTTTGCTGGTTTTATTCTTTTTTTTTTTTGGTGGTTATCAATTTGGTGAACGCTTCTGGCTTTTGTCCGTGGTCCTGGTCGCAGCTCCTTTATTTATGTGCTCCATAACGAAGGTTTCTTTCGCTCTCTTTTTTTTTTTGGTCACACGAATGACAAGATTTTCATCAACGTCATTAATATTAACTTTTGCAATAATTCTCGAGCTGTGGAAAATTATGAGAAATGACCCACAAGATAAAGCGGGAGTCTGGGCGAAGAGCGGAGCCGCATCAGAGTCCACTTTTCGACAAAGCCATAACTCTCAGGCTGGAGATTGGATTGGTTTGCTGGTGGCTATAGTGGAGGATGTCCTTGCCGTGGTATTAGCCTGACGCCTGGACGGCTTTCAAGTCAATCTTAATTGTGGCTCTGTGCTCTGGACTCGGCCTAATGACAGCATTTCGGATTACTTTCACTCAAAGCCAAGGGAGAGGGCCTGGAAAAAAAAGGCGGTTGCATATTTTATGGCACCCAAGCAGCTTTACGGGGGCACTGAGAAAAAATCATAAGTCTATTGTAATAGAAATCATAAAGGTAGATTATTTAAATTGCTTACTAATTTTTTGTAACTTTCTTTTCAAAAGAACATTTATTTTTCCTTTGCATATATGGAAATTTCCTAGGAAATGTTCAGTAAAATCCATTAATTCTCCTTAAATTCCTCTCAATGTATTCAGAGGTATGGCAAGGGACACCTCCCTATCGTTTCTCTCTCCTTCTATCCAGGACAAAAATCACAATTAAATGTAACAATTGCGTCTCTGGGGGCCGCAGGTCTCAGTCTCGGTAACAAGAGCATCAGACTCGGTTGGCTCCTGTCAGTTGCTTGTCCGATGCCAGCTTAAATTGCCCATACACGTCACCCAGCCACCCAGCCACCCAGGTTGTCCTTCCACCCACCCAGTAGACCCACTCAATGCCATCCTTCTTATACCCCCAAACCCACATCCACAGAAATCAGACATCCTTCTCCCCCGATCCTTTTCGGGCAGCTTTGGCTCGTCCTCGTTTGTCGTTTCTCTTTCACTCTGTTTGCGTTTATTAATTGTTGCCTTTATTTTGGCCTCATTTTATTTGATTTGGTTTTCCTTCGACTTTCCTTGCCCTGCCATGGGCTTCCTTCAGCCTTCAGTCTTTTTTTTCTGCTCCTTTTGTTTTCACTAGCAGCAGCTATAAAGCCAAACCTAATTGACTTATCTTGCCATGGGTTTGCTAATTTCTCGGCCATTGTGTCTCGCAGTCGTGGAGCTTCTTTGGGCCATAAAAATGGCCAGATAGCCGGATAAGTCAGTCAGTGAGGCATTTCGGGCAGCTCAGACAGGCGGATAGGAATCTTCAGCGCACTAATTAGCAATTGACATGAATTGCTCATTAGCAGCAAACTAAAGCTAAAAATTTTCCTAGGCTATCTGTCCGAACTACAACTCCGAGTCTTCGTATCCGAAAGATAACAGACAGGATAAAAAGTGTCTGTCATTTGGATGGGGAGTGGGGATATGGTGGATGCTGCTACTGCTCTTAATCTCTAAATACACTTGTAAAAAATGTCTAATAGAATATAGTGACACTTAGCTGACGCACATCAAGGCGAAGCTGTCAACTGTTTGAATGTCTTCTTTTGGACAAGTTGGATTTTAAGAAATAAAGCATTAAAAACTGAATTGAATGGAAATTTGTATACATTTATAAGGCAATTAAAGGAATATGCATATAAGGAGATATACATTTTATATTGCAATATTAATAATCTTGAAAAATAACTCAATTTTTCCCTAAAAGTAAGAAACCTTTAGCAAAACTCAAACTCTCTCATAAAGGTCTTCGATTTGCACAAGTTGAAGCTGTAAAACCGAGGTAAATAATATTTAATATACGGAAATTCCTCAACTAACCCAATTTTTATTGGAAAATATCTTTCCACATGCCGGGCCCAGAAGGAGGCTGCGGTTTCCCCTTCCCCCTTTCCCCTTCCCCACAGCCTGGGCAAATATATTGCAACAAATCTTGAATGTAGCCTGACCAAAGTCCATAATGACAGTTGTGCCCAAAGAAAATTGCACAAGCCAAGGACGACGAGTCGAAAAAGGAAGCGTGGTGGAAAAAGTAGTAGCTGGAATTGCAGCAGTTGGGTTCTGAGCCAAGTAATTGCCCGGTCGACCTTCAAGACGGTCCACATCCACTGCCACAGCCAGTCCAGTCCAGTCCAGTTCAGTTCAGTTCACATAAAAGTCCTGGCCACAGTTCTGTGGGTTATGAAAAGGTGGCAGCCGGAAATCGAACATGTGGCCTCAGCTGAAATCGGAAGGGCGAGGAGGGGTTGACATTTAATTTATAAGGAGCAGCAGCCTGGCTGGGTGGCTCACCTTGGGTGGGAAATATACCAAGTAGAAAACGAGATGAAGTCCTTCGCCCACCAATTTAGTTGTCAAAATACGCCGAAATGTAAACAATCGATGGACAAAAAATACGAAAGAAATGCAACCAACGGGGCTGACTTGACATTTACCTACATGCTAGTGCTTCCTGCTTCCGCTCCAGCGGAAAAATGGAAAAGTAAGGGACAAAAAAGAAAAAAAAAGGACAATGCACAAGGCTCATAAAGACATTTGGGAATCGGCTAGCGAGCTGACAAACAAATTTTTTATTTCCTTTGCCGGGGCAAAGAAAGGACACAAGATGAATTGCCGATGGCTGTAAAATGTCCTTTTAAAGCAAATACAGAAGGACACTGGCGAACTGGACCACCACCACAACTAATCTCGAACATCCGCAAGTGTTTACCTTGGAGTCTCCTTTCAATTCCTCAATCCCCTCAATCTTCTTCAATTGTGGATTGTATGTGTGCATGACTATTGGATTTTGCATTGAGATCTGGTTTACTCCGCAGCAGGAAAGGAAAGGAAAAGGAAGCTGGAGGGTTTCGGGGGGTGGGAATATGGAATTAGATAATATCTTCATCGAGATGACAGCCCCGGGGCCGGGGATGGACTTTGCACTGCGATTCCAAGAGATACGGAGGAGTACACGGATACTTGAATGCCTCGCTCTTCCTCCCAAAGGTTGTTTATGTGTCCCCCTTCAATCTCAGATAAAAGTGTTGAGAATTTGCCTCTGTTTACCCAACAAAGTGGCTTGAATTTGCAGGGACAAAGCAGAGAAAGTAGGCTAAGCAGATGAAGATGAGATGGTTAACTCTCAAGATGTCTACAAGTTGGATTAGCACTTGCACCGGTATTTGGGAGAGGATACTATATCCTTGATCAGCATTGAGAAAAATGCTGGGAAGATCTAGTGAGATTTTAAAAGGTATCATACCATGGGAAAGTTCGTTATGGGTCAAGATAAAACAAGGAAGATGGTAAAATAAAGCATTAGGAATAAGGAAGATAGTATACTTTTTCCCTTGGGAAAATCTTCTTCAACTTTTTTAGAAATCATTAAAAAGGAATTAAATTATAAGAGATAAATTTACCACAAACTAAAAATTCATACTTTAACCATGAATTAATTTATTTAATATTTTCTTTACCACAGATTTATCTTCAAAAAATTAAATATATAAATATGAACTTTTGAGATATAAATCTATCATTTATCAAGACTTTCGACCTTAAGAAATAGTGTGAATATTTTTAAAGAATCATAAATATAGATCTTATCACAAATTTGACACCTTTTTGTAATGTTCTTACCTTAAGAAGTCCTGTGAATCGTTTGATAAAAATTGAAAGTGAAAAATGAAAAGCGAAATTCTATCCACAACAATATGAATTTATTCAACATTTGCTGCTCTATAATCTTCTCATTTCCGCTCCGAGCTCCCAGGGAGTTTTAAGTCTGACTTTTGGTCTGTGCCTCCTGTCAAAGCATTCCCCTCGCTTCCCTCTGAAAACCCTCGTTATCCTGCCCCACAAATCATCTAGCAATTTTCGTCGTCGGGTAGCGTTTTCTTCATAACTAGAGGCTACTCGAATTTCATAAATTTCGAATACCCGCACCCCTCGAAGGGACTGAGGACTGTGAGGAGAAAGTGTCAATTTCCTAACGATTCAATCTAACTTTGCTTGTTGGACAGTTGGTTTTTTTATGGCCGGGCCAGGGCTATATAGTTGCCTGCACCTTTGGGCTTGATTTTTCCGCTCGCTCTCTCTTTCTGTCGTGAAAATTGCGATCGAAACAAAAGGCTCGGCTAGCTGGTTGCTCCTGCTGGCAGGAGGTGGGGTGGTGCGGGGTGGGAAAACAATACGAAGGCATTTGGCAATGCGCCTAGCAATCAGTGCTGCCTTTGTCCTCAATCCTAGAGATTTCACACTGTTTAGCTTGACATTTAACTGTCAATCAAGACGGCACTCTGGCATTGTTGGACTCCTTGCTGTCCTCTGTGTGAGTCCTTGCGACAGTGAGTTCTATGGTGTGTGTAAATGCACTTGGAAAAAATTTATATTTGTTTGGGAAATTGTAGGAATATAGCCAGAACATCGCGTTAAGCAAAGTATCCTTTTTTAAGCTTAGAAAGAATGATGCTAGCGCAGAAACAAGATATTTCCCATTCAAAACTGAAAAACTAAATTAAATCTGTACAGAATTTTGTTACAAATTTATAATATGTAATTGTACTAAAAAATTGTATATACCTTACAAATTTTTCTTAAAAAATTTTACTTTTAATTAAACCCAAAGAGCAACAAAACTATTATGTCTAAGAAGGATTATACTAGTCAAAGGCATTAACAATGTTCCTAATCCTCCCTTTTTGATAAAGAACAAATTCCTGTAAATAATTTATTTATTTATAATAATTTAAGCTATTTTTTCCTGTGCATGTCCTGTCCAGCAGCCGTGAAGTGTGACTCGAAACGAGTCGATTGTGTCCGATCGGTTGCGATTCGCGTTGGAAGGTGCGAGTTTGACGGCTACCATAATGCCCTAAGGCGCAGCGTGAAAGTGACTGGAGGAGCACCGCAGGACTTCACGCCGAAATAAGGAAAACTCATTAAATCAAGACTGAGACAATGGGGAACCGTTGGGATATATTTGAAATACGAAAAATATTTCGAGACGGCCGAGGAAACCCTCAAAAGTGAAGTCAGTCGAACAATGCACCGCATGAGATGCAGAGAGCGAGGAAAACTGTGGCAGTCCTTTCAGAGTTTTTCCTTATTTTCCATTTGCATCGGTGTGTGTGTGTGTGTTTGTGAGGTTCTCTGTTTGTAGGTAAGATTTTAGAGAGAACAGCGACAGCTGTTGCCCATGGTGAATTTTCTTGGTCGCTTTGCAGACTTCAAAACTCACCACAGCACAACTCTCTTCATTTCTCTGCTCTCTGTCTCAGTGGCTTACTCTCATTTTCCTCACTGGGTCAGTTTGGGAAATTCTCTCCGACACTCTCTCCGACTTTCCTACTCTCCCATTTCTCTGGGCGCGTGGGTGACACATTTTTTGGAACTCCAATTTGTGTCTGTGTTTTTCTGTTTATGGTTTAAACTAAAATAAATTTTAATTAATTGCTGGCTAATCAATAGAGAGCTTATTGGGGTTTTTTGTTTGAATAGATATTTTTAGGAGCACTTTACAGATACAAATAACCAAATATTTATGTTGTCTGACTTTAAAATCTCAGTGTTTTCGCTCCGCCTTTTCTCTGCAATTTTCCTTGGCTTCTGGTTTGCTTTCTGCTGTGCTTCTTCCTTGGCTTTTCCTTATTTTCCTTGTCTTTTTTTTTATTTGCGATGCATTCCCCGTGACTTACTTTTCGCTGAACAATTTTTCGGTGTCAATGTCGGCATTGTTGTTATTTTCTCAGCTATTTTGCTCTGCTCCCTCTGATTGTGCACATGTTTTCGAAATTCCTTCATATTTATTTGGCAATTTCATCTGTTGCAAGTTTTTATTTTCATATCGTTCCTTTTTTTATGTAGGAAGAGGAGCTATCTCAACGCCCAAACAAGACTGGGCTGGGTTTTATGGATGGCAACACTTTATGCGGCTTTAATAGGAAAGGTAACGCCATCTCAACGTTGATGAGGCTAGATATGGGTGGCGGTTTGATAGATATAGTTATGATGTTGAGGTATTATAGATATAAAATCATAATAAATATCACAAGAAACTATATGAGGGTTGTTATCGAAATTTTTGTGTGGTTTTAAAGTCTTGATGTGTTATTTCTTTTGGGGAATGCATACAATAAAAAGGCAATTAAAATTAAATAAATGAATTTGTCTTAAGTTTTCTAGGAATAATATTATGCTTTGCTTAAACTAGAGCTAGTATATCATCAATGTTTCATGGTTTATTTGAACATCTCCCTTTGAGTACATCATTCCCAAGTACAAGTATCTCAAGATTTCATGTTCTCCAAGCCGTATCTTGCGTTGAGTGTGCGGATTTTTACAGTTGCTTCTTCAATTTTTGACACACTTACCGGGGCGAGTTTCAGTTTTATGCTCGCTTGAACTGAAATAGTTTACCCAAACCCCAGAGCAAGCCCAAGCCCAAAGTTGAAAGCAAGGCAGCAGTTTTGCAACCGCAAATATGCAGCAAGGATGTTGGGCGCTGGGTGGAAAATTGTGGGTGAAATGGGCGGTGAAAGTGGGGAGGAGGGGAGGTGAAAGTGACTTAACCTGAGCATTAAAGTGCCTCTCGGCTGTTTTGCGGGCAAAGCATCCGACTTTGATTTCTGCCCCCAAGGTGCGTGTGTCCCAATAATTTGCTCCTTCCGTTTTTCCCTCAACAATTGTTAGATAAATGCACTGAGAAAAATATATTCATCCTTTGTAAATTACTGAGAATAATATTTAAAATATTTAAATTCAATTAAGTTTACATACATTCATATATTTCAAACTCCTTTTAATAAAAGTAACTTATTTTGTGGCCCTCAAAAATATGAACCATTAATTTCTTTTCATTTCCTTGTGTGTCCTAGGGTTACCAGGACTATGGCAAAAATAGGGCTGTCACCCTTTCCCCCTTCTGTCATGGAAACAATTGAAATGGCAACCGAGCGATGGCATGCCGTCAACATTTTTCTGCCATAATCAAAGTGAATAAATAACATGAAAGAACTTTTTCTGCCTCTCCCTCACCCTCTTTTCAGAATTTTCTCCTCTTAACTGAAACACAGGCGACAGAGCAATTAGAAATCAAATTTTCCCAACAGGAGGAAGGCAGCTGAAAATAAATGGTTGGGGGCTCTAAGGGAAATTAATTAAAATATTCCGGAAGGGAAGAAAAAAAAAAACGTGGTGGGAGGCGCAGAGCAGGGCAATTAGATTTCATTTATTTCCTTGTACTTTTTTTTTATTGTTACTCTACCGACCACAACAAATGATGGCATGGTCTAGGTTAAGTTGGACTCGGAAAGGAGGAAAAAATATAGAAGGAGGAGAAGCAGGATGAGAGGAAGGATACCGAGAAGGCAGTACAAAAATGAAATTAAAAATTCGAAAGCTATCTGGACTATAATTGCATAAAATCCTTTTAATATTTATCCCTCATTACTGAAAGGGTAATATAAAATGTTTATCTTGTAGAATTTAGGTTGTTTATGGCTAAGCTATCAGGGGATTTTGTTGTTTAGAAAATATTCTAAGAAGAGCTTTAAGAAATAAAAGAAGTCCTGAAGGATTTTAAAGAATTTAAAGCTTAAATCTGCTTATATAATAAAAACAGTAAATACGTGACACCTTATTTTGAACCTCTATATTTACATATATATTTTGTAAAATAAAACATTTTCGTTAGAGTGCGACATATTTATTTTTGCCAAATAAATATGTGAAGAGCTTTAAATCCATTAAGTCTGCTCTTTCCAATTTGAACAATTCAATGCGAAATGCCATTAAAATCATGTCAATTGTAATACGAGGGCAAAGCCTGGATGTGACCGTAGTTAAGCCTGCCTCTTTTTATTCCATCAACCCCTTTCTTTCACACCTCTGCCCTGATTCTGCCAGTCGATTTGTATATTTTTTTATACATTTTTTTTTTTTAGGTAGCTTTTAGTTTTTGATGTGCAGGGCGTTAAATTTGTCACAATGCTCTCGCTTGCTCTCCCTGGGGAAATGCGTAAGGCTGTCCTTTTCGCTTTTCCCTGTGCATATAGAAAATGTCATACAAATAAATTTTAATACCACACACACACGCTGGCGCACACGGTGAAAAAATATTCTGGAAAAGTTTCAAGTGCAGTACACCTCAATTTTCATAACCGCCGCCACCGCCACTGCCACCCCTTTTGCCAGCCTGTGCAAAAATGCCATAAATTAAATTTTATAAAAAACAATTACGTAGAGAGAGAGAGAGAGAGAGGGGGAAAAGCAGGGACACGCCTCCGCTGCACGCTCCTTCCCCGCAGGAACCTTGACAGGTCTACATGTGCCCAGGCTGTGGTTTACACTTGTAAGCATTTTCTGCCCCAGCATATTTCATGCAGAAGGACCTGCAAAAAAGGAGGAAATCCAGGGACTAGCAGGCAGCATTTGCAAGTGTGTAAATTTTATTATTTCTGCGGGAAGGAGGCGGCAGGAGCAGCAGCATCAGCAGGAGCAGGGTCTGACTTACCTGCATTGCTTAAATTAGCACTGCCGAAAATATGTGGGGCAACAGGTCGTCGTCGTTGTCGGCAGCCTCCTTTCGGTCGGAATTCTACTTTCCTTTTCGCTAAATTGGCAAAGGGGGTGGAGAATGTGCCAGAGTCCTTGGATGGGCTGACGCCTGCCCGCCCTCCATACATCATTTCCGCTTTTATGCTTTTTTATGTCCTTTTAATAGATGTCTCTGCATTGGAAGCAATTTATATTCCTTTTTTAGCCAAGGAATCTGCCAAAGGAGTTGAGGTATGGCGAACGGGGAAGGTAGACTAGGAGTCCTTGGGTCCCTGGGTCCTGTCGGTGTCGTTATTTGCATTTTATGTATTCAAATTGTGACATTTACACACATGCAATCTTACACACTCGCACTAGAGAAGGAGTCTCTTACAGTTGGAGGTAAAATATTAGTTGAAAATAGTTCTGGCAATTTTTAAATAATTTAAATATAAGATTAGATAATTGAGTTTCAAGGAAATAATATTAATTAATATTAGCTTTAAGAAAACTTTCTTCAGTGGTTATAAACATATTCAATGCTTCATTATTTTACTTCTGTGTTATTTATATAAGCAAAGGACTTCGAATATTATTGCTGTTTAATTATAAAACATTTGTGCACATTTTTTCCATTCCTATTTCCCTGTCCCTGCCTGTATATTTTCCTGGCAGCACTCATAGATATTCATTTGTATGTCAGGCGACTGCTTCTCTTTTTCCCAGCCTCCTTTTTCACCGCTCCCACTCATCCTGCACGAATGAATCTAATTGCGCAAATGTGTGTTAAATTATATTTTTGCATACGCAGACAATCTGGGGAAAGAGCCAGAAGGGGTTAAAGGGGGGGTTTTCGGTGGTTATATGTGCCAGATGTGCTCCCAGGTCCTTCTCCTCCGCCTCGTCCTTGTTGTTACTTCGGTCTTACCATCTAAATCTAACAGCCAGGTGTGTGTTTGCATATGTGGCTGTCTCGTTCCTCAAGCAACTCGCCCTCTCTCTTGTTTCGAGGGTTGGGTGAGCAGTTCTTCGAGGCTACCAGCATGGATGACTTCAAAAAATGTTACACTTAATTATCAAATGAAATATCTTAGGGGAGCCCGCATGAAATTCGCCTGATTTTTTATTCCGATCAAGAACTAATGAAGGCTGAGAAAGACTCCAGAAAGAAGCAGCTGAAACAATGTCTTTCGATTCGAAATGTTTAAAAGGTTACATGAAATGACATTTGTGAGATATTTTATACAACTTTAAATGTATGATGATGAATGCAAACTAAGACTTAAATCCTTGTTATGTAACCTTCATAAGCTAACAACTTTTCAAGTCCACCCAACATCCGTCAGCACCATCATTTGAGCTATGCTTTGGATGGGGCATTCGGGGAGGTTGGTGGAAGGATATGGCATTCTTTGGTGGTATGTATGGCTGGTGTGCCATAATTGTCAGTAGCTTTTGTTGAATAATTGCTGCCATGCCAGATGCCAAAGCATCAGAATCAGCAGCCACCATGGAGCGGCAGAGAGCTGGAAAGCGCTCATATATGTATATGTATGGCGCACATTTATGGCAATGCCAATGGCACTTTACCTGTACCACCGACGTCATTATTATTACCATCGCCATCATCATCATTGCTTTCAGCGGAAGCCAACAATGTAGAGAGCCATGGCCATGACTCTTCTTTTCAGTTGGGGCGAAATTTAATACATTTGGATTTAAAAGTCAAGACATGCGGCGTTGCCAGGGATTGGCCTTAAAAAAAAAAGAATACAAACCGAAGCGACGAGAGTGGGAAGTGTGACCCGGGCACACAACAAATTGCGACCTACACGTTGTTTTCTACTTTACATAAATTACAAAAGAACAACCGACTGAAAAACAAACTCCCAACACACCCACAAAATCCCATTCCCTCCCGGCAACGTGCAACATTTTTATCAATTAGTTTAATCTTCTGCTCCAAGGGGGAGAAAAGTCATCCTCATGCTCTTCTCCCTTATCGGGCCCCACAAACAGTTGACAGAAGTTTTCCTGGCGCTGTTTTCCTTTTTTTTTTTGTTCCTTTTGCTTGCCGACACCAGAAATCGTTAAAATTGATTTTGATTTCACAGAAGAAGAACATTTCCAATCTTGCCGCAGACACTGAGAACTTCAGACAGTGGCAAATCAGGCAAATTATATTAATTTCCCACATTGTCAGATCCCATTCGCATGACACGAGAAAGCTCCTTTTGGATTGCTTCCCAGCTGGGGAGATACCCACAAAAAAATTACGCAGAAAATCGATTATTTTAAAGCGAAGAAAATGCGAGAATGGGAAGGGGAGAGGGAAAAGGGAAGAGGAGGGTTGCCGAGAGTATCCTTCCAGTTTGGTCCTCTGGTTATGTTTGGGCAGAACTTTTGGCAAACGGCAGAGACAACTGCCCAAGCAAATGTACGGAAAAAAGATTACTTGAGTGGGGACAAATGCACAAACTCAAATTATAGGGCAGACAGGGCTACAAAGAAAGGTTTTTTGAGTTAAAAATGTGTAAGGAAAATGCTTTTCTTAGATATAAGAATTTAAATTAACTTATTCCCTAAGAGTTACAATAGTAAATTTTAGTAAATTTGACCGTAAACTATCTTTCAGGGATTTTTAAACCCCAAAGAAAACATAGATATAGATATTTCGGAGCCTAGAATCTAATATTAAATTTAAATAAAATTGTTACACACTTTTAAATAAACTTTAAATATTTATTATATAGAAATTCAACTTTTCAATCATGAATCAAGCTTCCTTTGGCAGAGAATCCTGTCCAAGACAGGGGGCAAAAAAAACGAAAACAGCAAAAAGGCTGATGGCCTGCCAACACATGGGTGTGTCACACAGACGCACAGGCTCTCTGTGGCATACGCACACACTCAAACGGACAGAGACTGAGTGGAGGACATATATATAGTTGAAAAAACACTAAAATGCTCTTATTCAAATGCAGATTATCCCACACACACTCGCACACTGTGTGTGCGCGCCGGGCTTAGGCCAAGGATTTACTTTCATTTGTGCAAGGAGTGCGTGCCGGTCTCCTACTTTTCGAAACCTACGATGGAATTAGACAAATGAAGTAGAGTCTCGAATGTGGAGACAAAATTTAAAGTGCACACACACAAGGACTCTTAAGTACCTCCTCACATAATTCGATTTATGTAGTAGTGGGGTCTCCTTCAGTCTTCATCCTTTGCCGAAATCTCAGTTTCTGGTCACTCCAGAAATGGCCAGTGAGTGTTGTCAACTGTTGCCTCGATTTCTCGAGTCTCCAAGTGTCGTCCTGTGGTCCTGGGAATCACATTCAGATTCCCACTTCCCCCCTTTCGTATTCTAGACCAACTGATGTTTTGCCAATTATCGATTTGACACATTTCCGAGTTGTCGGTGCCCCAACATTTTGACACACGCACTTCTCGGTTATTGTATTTTGGCACTGGCATTTCTACCCAAAATGGTCAATGGCGAAACAATAGCCAAATTGAATTGGTTTTCGGATTATCAAATTCTGTTGGCCACAAAACGCAGATGAAACGAACTGAAACCAAAAACCGAATCGAAATTTTTGTCAGTTGCCAATTTGCCATTGACAGATGCGTTTGCAAAAAGCTTTGAAATGTTTGACAAGTGCAAACCGATGTTTAACTAATGAGTTGGACGTGATTGAATCAGTTGAAATTGTTACAAGTGCTGGAGGCTAAATAAGCTGGACAAATAATATTTTATTAAGGCATTGACATTACAATTAATTTGTAAAAAATAAACTAGAACTTTAATATAGTAGTATTTTTTTAGTATTTTTTTCCCTAGAAATCCTTGACTTTACAAACCTTGACTGATTTCTTTAGCATGTTTTAAGACATGTCAAGAGGGTATCAAGTTTGTTCCGGAAAAAAATCATAAAATCCAGTAGCCAT
This sequence comes from Drosophila truncata, assembly GCA_008042515.1. Taxonomy (NCBI): domain Eukaryota; kingdom Metazoa; phylum Arthropoda; class Insecta; order Diptera; family Drosophilidae; genus Drosophila; species Drosophila truncata. The sequence goes on along the minus strand of VNJQ01004993.1, from coordinate 161,985 downwards.
TTGAAAGATTTTATAAAGAACTACTTATTTGTATAGCATCTACTTTTTTCCCATTAACTGACGTACTCCAGTTTTTGTTCTACTTAAGCCAAAAGATATTCTATTCAACTTTTTTGGGTCTCAAATTTCTTGTTGTGTCAACAACAGTTGGCCTGAATGGCTAGAGGAGAAGGGCTCTTCAAGTGCCCCGCCCTTCTGCGAATAGGTCGTAAATCCTATTAGATCCTCTCTGCAACATGTGACGGCCTTCGAAGAGGTTGAATGGATATCCAAACTGAAGCTGCAACATAATCGGCTTAGGATCGCCTGCCAACCATCGATGCTGTCAACGGTTCTGAGGAGGCAGAATTTGTATCCAATTGCTGTGATCGATCTGAAATTAAACCAATTTCCGCACAAATTTGGACTGTCCGAATGGATGTTCACACCTTTACTGTCAAATGTCAGATCTAGCAACTGATAGAAAAGATTTTAATACAGAAAAATTAAAGGAAAAATGTATATTGTTAATTAAATAAATTAAATATTTTAATTTTACTGAAATAATGCTACTTTTAGTGAAATATATCCTCTATATTTATACCCTTGCGTGTGCATAAGTAAGCTTCCTTTCTTTTTACTTCTTCGCCACACATTTTCTGAATAGAATTAAAAACCAATAAAAAACAAAGTGCAATCTTATGTTTGTACACTAAAATCATGCTATCATTCCCTATTATCACTTTTACCGATTAAAATAAAATCTTAACAAGACGGTATTTGCGCTTTAATTGTTCATAAAATAGTCATAAACTTAAAAAATAAACAAAACCCAAATCCCTGACAACAGATAAGTCTAAAATCTTCAATCTACCATCTTTAAATATTAAAACGCGCCCAAGAAGATCTTCACACCTTCGGAAAAACCATCTGGTAGCTTATCGAGCTGATCCACAAAACAACAAAACCCAAACAAAATCATCCCACAGATACAGATTTTTCTTAACTAGATCGCCGATGGCGGATCGAACTAATCTCGTTTATAGGAAATGACTAAACACTTTCCATGTATAGATCTACAAGTTCTTGCCCTATAATTTGATGCCTCAACGACGAGCGAACCCATAAAAAATCAATGAAAAAACAGAACAAGAAACCCAAGAAACTATTTATCAATCCGGTTATAGGGTTAGGGTTAGGGTAAAGGCTGGGCCCAGATCAAACGAGATCGTGAAAGATCCAAGGAGTCAGCTGACTGACTGACGACTCCCAGGAGATGACTCCGAAGAAAAACCAAAGCGAAGCGAATAGGAAAACTCTTTGCCGGCTGTCGTTATAGGGATCGTTAAGGGAAAACAGAGGAACCGCCACGAGGCCATATGGCAACCCCTGTCTAGTTTTAGGGCCCGCCTCTGACTTCGGGCAATGCCATATGCTGCACTCCTTTTTTTCGGTAATTATCCTTTACTCGCCCTCTCTTTTCCGATATGCACTGGAAAAAAGTACAGGTAGGAAAAAGATACTTTAACGTATTTTCGGCAAAAGAAAAAAAAAGTATATTATAAGAATATCCTGAGAAAAGAGAACAATTTTTAAGAAGGTCTTGTCTTATATTTAGAAGACAAACATATTTTTCTCTCAGTGTTTGATTAGTCTCAGTTTTTTCCATTTTCGTGTCTTGTTGCACCGACCAAAGCGGCTGCCGCAAAACTGCACAGCCTTTAGTATGGAATAGTATCTTCCACTACGAAATGTATCTCATGGATGCGGCCGCAGCTAATGCGCTTATGTACGCTCAATAAGATGCTGACAGCCGTGTTTTTGGGGCTGGGACTCTGGCTGCCAAGGTGAAGGGCGTGCCAGAGACCTCGGACTGCTGCCTGGAAAAGGTTTTCCCTGTACACAAACTCATAAAACTTGCACCGACTTGGCGGGCACATGCTGCCCCCCATCCAGCTCTCCGGGTGTCTGGTTGGTTTGTTAGTTGGTTGGTTGTCCCATGTCTTTAGCATAATCTGCATATGTCTCCCAGTGCAGGCACTAAATCTAACGCCCTCGAATCTAGAGCACTTAGCGCCAGCTGCCTCACAAAACCGAGTGTTCCAAGGATCCTGGTCCTTTAGCTCAGCGTGTTTCCTGGTCTGTAACTTGCTGTTACACGGCAAAAATATTTTATATTTCTATATTTTGTGCAGAGTTTATTATAGATTATATTTATAAATATATTTGTATATAAAAATATTTGAGTCTTGTAATTCTAAACAAAAAAAATTGTTTTTGTGAGTTTCTATTATTATTTAAATTATTTAATTATAATACAAATGAAAATATTTGTATTTTTCCGTGTAAATATTTCCTCTTGTAGTTTGATACTTTTGGTGTCATTTATCATGACCTTCAGCCGCACTAAAAATAGTCGTTCTAGTTGGTCATGATGGAGAGCATCGTGTTTGGTTTTGGGAGTGAGTAAATAAGGGCTATAGAGATAATGCGATCGGTGATGATGTACATGAAGTACTTGAACAGCGTCACAGTAATCAGCTAGCTGAAAGTTTGATGATCTTAAGGGAGGTCACAAAGCAAAAATATTTATTTTATTTATTAACGAAGGAAATTTAAATGCTTTTGACAGCCTGAAAAAAATGAGCCACAAAATTCCGACCTCCCATAACTCAATACCGAAGAAGAGGCCATCACTTCCAGTAATTTCTTAATCTGAGCTGAGAGGAATTTGTATAAAAATGCAGTTAATAAATGTACAAATATCCCTCCAGCTAGAGCCAGCTATTCTGCGAAACAATCAAATTAATCACTCACAAATCCACTGTCCCCATAATAATAATGATAAATACCAAAATTGTATTGCTAATTTGCACATTTTTTGCTGTCTACACACTTTCCCTTTCTTTTTATTCCTTCAGGCTGCTGGCCAAATTTAATTATTTTATTGAAATTTCAATTTTCGTATATCATTAGCATAGTTTTTCGTCCTCTCCTCCATCACTTCCTTTTATTTGAAATTCAACGAATTAATTTTGTTGTTCCCTCCACTACCAAAAAAAAAATATATATATATATATTAAAAAAAGAGAAGCGAAAAAGCGAAAAATCTGCGCAGTTTTCCAATCGCCCCGCTGACTTACTAACTTAACCAACAAGCCAGGCTCCCTTCCACTCATCTCTGTACAATCTCTTTTACCAATTGAACCCCCCTTTGGACGCCCCTGTATCACCTCTTTGCCCTGCCCTGCCACTTGGCCCTGACTTTTTGCGTACAAGTGAATTTTAATTTAATTTCCCTACAACTAGACGTTGAGCTAGACGTGAGCTGAGCGAGCAAGCACTCCTCCCAAATTCTCCCACTTTCCGACCCCCAAATATCTCCCTTTTACCGCTCTTGGAAAATCTACAGCGGAGGTTAAAATATTAATAAGAAATTTTAAAATTGAATAAGGAAATTTTACAACATTGCATAGCATTTTTAACGGAGGGAAGGGATACCCCAATAATATTATTCTTTTAGAAATATTTTCCAAATAATCTCGATTGCTACTATTTTTCCCACAACTGTTTTTTGGATAGACATAGCTCTGCTCTCCAGATCCTGGCGCTTTAATTGTGTATGGCATGACAGCGCACAAAATGGCGTCGAGAGTTGCACGTCATCAGGCAGCAGCAGTGCCACTCCTCTTCCACCTCCGCCCCAGCCTTAGAGCTCCTCCCTCCGCCTCCTCCCTGTTCAGACCGCCTTTCCCTGGCCTTCGTCCTGTTCTGTGTGCGATTTTCGTATTTAGTTAAACAAAATTAAAACGTGATTTGTTTTCTTGTTTTCGCCTAGCACTTGCTCCCTCCACTTGGCCCAGCATCCTGGACCTGCCTGATTCCCATCCCTCCCAGGATGTTTGCACATTTTTGGCATTCCACGAGTGAACTACGACGAATGTTTTAAGGGGGCTTTCTTCATTAGGTTGCAGTCCTGCCGTGACTTAAAGCATTTTAAATTCAATACGCCTCGGCCTCGGTCTCCGCCTCCATTCGATAGCAAATTTATTGCATTTACAAGTCGATTTATTATGCAGCAAAATGAGGGAAAGAGAAGTTACAGGGGAAGAAATGTTTAGAATATATTTATATTATAATATTTATTGGATACATATTATATATTAGCAGGATATATGGAAATTTAAGATAACTATCTTGAAGTTAATAAATAATTATTTGCAATAACCTTTTTTAATGGGAAGACTCTGCTTTTAGAAAGGCAAATTAATAGGCTTTAAACTGATTAATTGTTTATTAGCATTAAAATAATCCGAATTGCTTGAAGATAAATAAATAATCCGTGAGATATATTAATCTTTGAAAGCATGATATCTTTTAATAAAATTATTGTATCAGAACTAAAACTATTAAATAAATCCTTTATGTGTAGGAAAGCTGCTTCGCATCAAAACTGTCTTTGGGTTTCAGTTTTTCCTATTTTTTAGTTTCGTAGTGCTGCTGCTGCTGCCATTTTCCAATCTGCACTTTCATTTGAAACGCTGCTGACAATTTCCATTTGGCGACTCCCGGCAGCTGTCTCCCTCTGGCTCCATCGGGGGCTCTCTCTTTTGCTCTTGAAGCGCAACCGCAGCTGGTAACCAACTGACGTTTAGATTTGATTTGAAATGTTCAAATTACCAACATTATAAAAGATGAACGGCAGAGCGGGACAGAACAGTCGACTTGCTAGACCAGAAGTTCCCCTTGAACCGCCCACTCTCTCTATGATTTTCCCACCCAATTTCCACCTACTTGCACAGTGGATATATTGGGAGGGTTTACTAAGAAGTCATGGTAATATTTTAGGGATTTTTAAAGAGGATTTCTAAGTCTTACTAAATTATTTAAATATTTAAATCATTTTAATAGATTTTGCAATAATATTCTAAAATACCTTCTAGTTGGATACACTCTATAGATAGATATACCTTTACTCCTGTACCTTCCCCAGTGAACACCCACCGTTTGTGTCTATCCCAGCTTCAGTCTGTATGTCAATCTGCGGAGTCTGGTATATATCCTAAGGCGGGGGTGTGTGTGTGTTTTAAACGCATCAAATGCTTGCGTGTGATTAGTTTGCATACAACTTGACAGAGACGAGCTGGAAGAAGACAAGCAGCGCTACTGATGATGATGATGATGGTGGTGGGGATGGAGATGGTGGCGGTGGTTCAGATGGTGGCTTAGATGATGATGGCGACGGAGAAGCTTCTGCTGAGATTCGGTTTTGGTCGGGTTGCCAAGGATGAAGGATCCCTTTGTTGACAAGTGCGCTGCATGGCATCATTCATTCCTGTCCTGTCATTTGGCGTTGCTTAATTTCGCGGTTTTCACGCGCTTTCCTCCAATTTCCCAGCACTCCAAAGAAAACTCCCTACCTACCTTCCTCCCTCTCCCACCATGCAGACGCAACAAAATGAGCATTTTTGGTGGGATACTAAAAAGGAATTGATAATGACTGTAAACCTGATTCTGATTAGCATCGTGATGGACGACTGGCTAGTTTGTTAGCTAGTTAGGCAGTTAGTTAGCAGGGAAAAATGGTTGAAAATGGCCTGTAATTTTGAACTGGGCCAACTGCTAACTAACCATGGTCCAGAACGATTGCCAATGGCAAACAAGGCCCGACACGAGTGTCTAGTGTCGAAAAATTGTGGCTAATGAGCATTTGAAAAACGCACATTTGTGACTATAGCCCCTGAACTGTAGGCGCACAGTTCCTGCTACACTGGGGAAACTAGTTTGGAGTCTAAGTGATTCTTTAAATATTTCTTATAAATTTTCTATTAAATAAAATACTTTTTACGCTATTTTTCTAAATACAAATTATACTGAATATTACCCATAAATAACCACTCATTTAAAAATAAGTATTTTCCCTAGTGTACTCTTCCTTTACAACTAGTAGCAACCGTTAACAGCTCCTGGCAACTTGTTAACAAGCTGGCACCCGCAACAAGCTCCCGGCCCGAAATGGGGAGAGGGAAAAGTTCGAGGGAAATTGGGAGGAAAAGCAGGCGGAAAAGGGGAGGCCTGCTGGCTGTATGTTGACAATTAAGCCGGTTAATATGATTGCCACTTGATGTGCTGATGCTGAATGCTCGCTGCTGGCTGTCGACTGATGATGGCTCCTGATGAGCACGAAGAGGAGGATGATGGCCGGTCGAGGCAGATGTGCCTGATGTCCTCCCTCCGTTTTCGGCCAGCAAAATGAGCGAACGCAGTGCGGCCCTAAAATGAGAGTCAAAAACTATACCCTAAGTGCACCAACGAGTGGGGAGATTGTTTAGCAACAATTACAGAAACTAATGGTTGTAAGAGGTCAATAAACTCTTGAAATTATAGAAATAAATGAAAATAAAGAGGACTACAAATTAAGTTAGATTATGGTATCCTAAAGTAAGACTAAAGATACAAATTATTATTAAATTTGCTAGTAAATGTTCCTAACTGATATTACAATAATAACACAGTAAATAGTATGAAATTGAAAGCCTTCATTGCCGTATTTTTACCAAATATTTTTCTAAAAAATTCAGCCTAATGACTTCCCATTCAAAAAGTGCATTTAACTTTCGTGTTTCCGCCAGGTTTGATTTCCTCATAGATTTTCTCACCGCTCACCTCCATTTCCGCCCACATTTTCTAATGCCAACTTTGCGCGCAATTTGTTGCCGTTGACAGCTGTGAGAAAGGGAGAATAGGAGACAGGGAGACAGGGAGAATGGGAGAATTTGTTCCTGTTTCTCGATTATCGTCCTGTGCTATCCCTTTCTGCCCTTGTTTTGTCGTCTCTGTCTCCGCATTCAGGCCAGGATGTCAACGGCAAATGCAACTGCAACTGCTGACATTCCCATTGTCCTGGAGACCTGAAAAGATATAGTCAGAGAAATAGGAACAGACTGGCTGAGGGAGACACAGAAAAAAGAGAGAGACTGCAAAAGAGTGAGGAAGAGCGTGAGTGTGTCACAAAATGCTAAGGACATTTTGTTATTTACTTATTGCATTCATTTAGCTTGAAGATGTCCACCCATTCCTTCAGTCAATGTCTTCTACGCAGTACAGAGGGAATATAATTATGACATTTCTATTTTAAATATAAAGAAATTATGAATTATGTTATATATCATTTTAATGCATTTATTTTTTCAAATCATCAAATCGTTGCGTTTTTATTATAGCTTCAACCTTAGGACCTTTTTAGAAGTCACATAAAAATAAAGAAAAATGAATCAAATCTAAATTTATTTTGTATTTTGAATAGATGTCAACACTACATTTATTTTATATTCTTTTCATCAAAATTTCCTCCCTGTGCATGCGTCTTTTGCACATTTTTAATCTGTCTGCCTTTTGTATTGCACTTAACTTGGCTTGCAGTCTTGGCCCGCTGCACACCGCTCCTCCTGCCTTCTGCCCCTCTTACCTCTCTCTCCCCTCATTCCCTGCTCTTTGGAGAATGCCTCACAGCCCCTTAGAATTTAGCCTGGAACAATGGGCCTCACATAATGGGGCAAATTGAATTTGAATTGCTTGGTTGGCTTGGTTAACATTCTAAGCGCACTCACACACTTAGAGAGGGACAGCTAGAGGGGCGCCGAAAGAGACAGGACGAACGTGTGCAGGCCGGCCACATTTCAGATTCTCAATAATGCTTATTGTCAGGGAATTGAATGCGAAAACAATGCCCTGTCCCAGGGACCTCTTCTCCAGTGTCGTCCTGCCATTGTGCGTGGCTCGGTAAATATTATTCTTCTTTAAAAATTGTCGAATGCCCGAGGCTGCCCGAAGAGGGCACCAAGAAAGAGAGAATTATTTCTCAAAAAAAAAAAAAAGAATAGAATAGAAAATTGTAAAAATGGGAGAGGTTATGACAAGCACAAACCATTTGTCCCAAACAAGATAAATGAGAAAAAATTAGAGGCACTGGAGATGGCTCGTAGAAATCAATTGAAGTCGAGTAGAGAATCAACAGCGTATTATTTTTCCCTCGACCATTTTCTAAGACCTCTTTGTGCGTTGTGGCAAATGACAAAGGAGCAATTATGAGGAGCACCCAAGGATGCACATCGCAGAAGGGAATACTCAGGACCGAGATTTTAATGGAGGGACAGAAAGTGCTGAGAAATCAGACTGATTGTAATGCAATTCCGTACGAAATCGTGATTAACAATTCGCAAGGTGTCTTCGCAGTTGAGAGATCAATACGTGAAGGCATACTATATGTATTCCAGGTAAATATCCAGCGATGAGAACAATGCCAGATGGATTTTTCAGAGAGGGTGTGAGGCCACACAATGTGTTCAATTGGCATTGGCTACGGTAAATGAATTAAGGGTTTGAAAATGTAATTGAAAAGTTAAGTAAGGGGGTGGGTAGAGTTGAGTTAAAATACAATACAAATTTTTGTATACAAAGAAAGAGTTCTATATAATTAAATGTATTCTTATTTAGAAAGGTCTAATTACTTAGTCTAATTATTTATAGTATAAAAACAGCTTGTAGATTATTTTAAATATCAAAATAAAGTAAGTGCTCCTTAAAGTTTCTTTAAAAATTATTAGAAATTAATCTAAACCTTTTTTTTACTACCAAAAATACAATTTTTCAAAGCAAACCATAACTAATTCCTTAAAGAACCCCCACAATCTTTTTTCAAATATTCCTCTTCAAAAAGAGCCACCGGAAATCCTTCTTTCCTTAAGCCACAAGATGGATCTTAGACTATTAATCTCCCTTGACTTGACCTCAGGACCACAGCCACAGGATACCTTTTCAATCCCATTAAAGAGTAATTCATTTAGGCCGGCACGAACCTCCTCAATGGGTTAATCTCATCCAAATGCAATCTCCTGCTTAACATATGTATGCACAGACCGCAGAGGCAGCCTCAGCCTCAGCCTCCTCTCGAATCCAAAATCTAGCAAACAGAAAACCGAAACAGTGCCAGAGAGCCTTGACATGCACCATATCCGTGGCTGGCTGTCATGGCCGATTGAGCAAACAGCTAAACCGAAATGCTAATCCTTTTTCCATTTTTTTCCCCTGGTTTCCGTTGGAAGTCCTGCATTTGTGCAGCTGTTGCTACGAGAATTACTTTTTTCCTGTCCTTCTTTTTTTTTGTGTGTGTATTTCGAAACGAACAAATCCACTGATCCACTTTGCGTACAGTAGCAGCCGCCTCCGTTGTTTTGACAAAATGTTTTTGTCGAGTGCCATTGACTTTGGTAGTAGGTAGCAGAAGCCGGTAGCCGGTAGCCGGCAGCCGGTGGCAGGACTGCAACTGCAACTGCAGGACCCGCATTTACCCGTACACCTTGCCTGGCAAATGATGATGACAACTTCCGCTGCTGGCTAAAACCCTCAGTCCAGCCCCGGCACATATTTTAATTTTCGAAACAATTCAGCAAAACAAAATACGAGAAAATCAAGGAGAGACTGAGAGTTGTCCTGCTCTGTCCGGCCACGTTAAGAGGATTATGTCCTGTCGGAATGCGAATGTGAATGAGGATGTGCCGGGGTAAAGCTCGCAATTTTTATGAATATGGAAAAGCCGCTTTAGACAGCAGAGGAAATAATAACAAACTAACCAACTTCAAACAAAAACGTGGCAGAGTGAAAAAAGAACGCAGAGCGATGGAGTTAGGATGGGTGAAAATGTTATTAGAGCTGAGCAATGATTACATAACCAAACCCAATTTGAAAGGAAATTGTTTCAGGGAAAAAACTGTGACCGAGATAAAGCTTAACTCATTTGTGGCAGGGAAAATCAAAGGAAAATTGCAAAAAGCTACGTAGTGAGGAATAATCAGTTGGGAAAATAATTGCAGACGATCAAATATTGTAATTATTTAAGTTTAATATGTAGGAAGCTAAGTTTAGGGGTTTTAAAAGAAGTAATTAATTTAATAAAATAGAGGAAAGTGCCTTAAAGTTGAATTTAGTTAACAATATCATATCCTAACTCTTCTTTCACCAAGAAAATTGTACAAATCTCATTTTTTAGCAAACAAGATCTTGTATACATTTATAGCAACTGATTTTCCATATAAATATTTACCCAGTACATCTGCCATTACCTCCTACTCTTCCCCTATGGAATGCAATATCCAAAGTTCTTGTATTCCCCCTGCATTAATTAGTTTCGCTCTTTGCCAATTTGTCACAGAGCCCTGATGTCAATGCTCTTAGAGATGCAAGATGCGGGGGCGAGATCTGGAGCTCCACCCCCTCTGGGAACTCCCGTTTTCGGAAGTCTTAAAGTCTTAGCTGGAGGGACTTTAAGTTTTGGCGCCCATAAATATGCCATAAAACTATTTGAACGGTCGACTAGATAAAGGGGGCGGACAGTCGGCGAGCAAGTGTAGCAAACAACCAAAACAACCACCAGAACCAGAGCCAGAACGAGAACCAGACCCTGGGACTGACTTCTGGGAGATACTCTCCTCTCGCGCCGGCCCATAACAAAGTTAATAATAATAAAGCCAAAGTCAGAGTAGGGGGAAGTCAGGGGCACGCCCCAGACAAAGTCCCCGCCAAATACGATTACAATTTGTTACACTTACGCAGCACAAAAGTCTTGAGCAACCCCGGATCCATCTCCTTTTTGAGAAGCCGGGACGCCAAACAGTCGCCAGTTGTTTCGTCTTTCGTCTTGCGGTTATACAAATCTCCAGACTGGCATCAGGAGCAACTACATAGAACCATCAGCCTCAGCAGCAACCTGACCAAAGAAATGCCCAAACCGAATGTCCGCATAAATCAGAGCATAGTTTGGGAACAGCGGCGAAAAGGGGGAAGGCAGCAGCCCAAGGGGATGTTTCCTTCTAATCAAAATCAAGGCAAAAGGGGGAACAAGACACACTGAGGAAAAAGCGGGGGATTAAATACTAAGGAATGTATGGAAAAATAAGTCTTGGTAAGTCTTTTTAAGGGTAGAAATAGAAGTTCATTCTTGCTTCACTACTTCTTTAAAATTCAATTAATTTACAAACTTATTTACATTTCCTTGCAGTGTAAATATATTCCAGGAGCAGGGGTTTAATCTCCAAAGAGGCCAAAGGGGAAACACACTCCCCGAGAGATGCACACACACACTCGCTCTCAACGATCAGCCGATGCCAATTAATTTATCAAAGTCAGTGCAGGCGCAGCAGATGGAGGAGGAGGCAGAGAAGCATCTTCAAGACAAGGCCACTGGGAATTAAACGACAATGGACGATCCCCATTCATTGTTGGGTTATTAATACAGCACACTTTGCCGGCGATCATCGGGGAATCGATTCCGGAAGCGGCTGCAGTTGCTCTCAACATTTCTTTTCTTTCCATTCTTTCCTTTCCCTCAGGTAAACTCTCCCTTGACTTTTATTAATTACAACTAGATTTTTATTTATAACCAACAAATTGTTGATAATTTATCAAATTGGCTTAGTGACGCATTCACTGTATATACATTTATATAGACAAATAATTATCTTCGATGTTTCCTCGTTCCTTCAGAGGCGATCGCTATATTTGAGCTTCTGCCAGCCAGCCCTTTGGCGCTTCAGCTCTCGGTAGCTGTTGGGCAGGCCGTAGAAAAAGTATATGGACAGTCCTAAATAAATGTGTATAAGGAGAACCAATTAGTTTTACTTATTAAAAGATATTATATTAAGCACTTAGATTTGACGTCTATAATACCGTTTTAATAAATACTTTTCCGACTAGCTTTGAGTTAGCTAAGCATGCACATTAATTAAAGGTGGATTGTGGGGATAAAGAAAAATAGGAATTAGTTATACATTTAATTAATCCTGATTTCTTTTTAAGTTACTTTTATTTTATAAAATCCTCTTAAATCCTATCTAGTCAGTATGTGTTTCTCAAAATTTATTGCTGTAAAGTTTTAGGGTTGAAAAGGAGATTTAAAGTGATTTATGAGGATTTTTCAATGTACAGATTTAATTACTTTTCAAGAAGTTGCTTTGATCTATATTATTTATACTATGAAATTAAATGATTTCCTTTAATAAAAACTGTAAACTTTAAAGTTTAAACTCTTAGCATCTTCTCTGTTAAATATTTTCTCACAGAATTAAAGCTCATCCGCTTTTGCTTCATCAAACTACCTAGAGAAATCCTATTCTTCCCCTCACAATCCACCTGGTTCTTATCAACTAGAATTGCTTGCATTCCCTACTAACTAAACTAGTGACTACTAGTAACTACAGCTATGCTGGATATGTACAAAACAAGCTGCATTTGCATTCCGATTCGCATGCAGGACTCGACTACTTTTAACTGGGGGGAAAATGGCATCCTCTTTGGTTTCACCAGAGGGGTTTGGGAGGGAGGCAGAATACCCCTCAGCTTTCCGCCTCCTCCACCTCCAGGTAAGTGGACTGCGGACGATGGCGACGCACCAAGTCCGGATGTTGTTGGGTTCGGTGCGAGGGACCACGCTGCAATATGGCCTCCAATTTCGCTTTGAATGGCAACGGCTCCGACTCCGGTTGCTGGCCAGGATCCGGGCCCGTAACCGTCTCCGTCTCCGGCCGCGATTCCGGTGGCAGATGGTGGAGGAGAGCCGGGTTCTTGGCATCCACGATATGTTGCTGCTGCTGCTGCTGCTGCTGCTGGCTCAAACTGGGTCGCTGTTTGCGCAAACTAATGCTGTTGATGGTCTTGTAGAGCACCGGATCGAATTTCGGTGGACGCGGTATGTTGCTGGCACTCTCAATTGCAACTGCAGCTGCAACTGAAGCAACTGGAGCAGGTGGTGCTGGGGATTTGAAGGGGCTTTCAGCGAGGAGGACCTCATCAGCATTACCAGCCTCATTATGGCCGATTTTCAGTTCGCTGATGGCCTTCAGCATTAAGCGACGCACATCGGTTTCGCTTTTCGATTGCTTTAGCTGCGGCCTTGCCTTTGGCTCATCATCCTCGTCCTGCTCCAGATCCTGCTCCTCCTCCTCCTCCTCGTTCCTTCTTGCCGGCCCTCTTACCTTGTGGACATTGGCATTCATAATGATGTGGCTTAGGCGGTCTTTAAACTTGGCTGAATGCAGGGGATCCTCAATTTCAGAGGCCTGAGATTTAAGGGAAGTTTGGGAGGGCATTCGTGGCAGGGTTGGCCTAAGCACCACCAGGGGCTGTGGGTCTGCGGCTGGAGTCTGGAGAAAATCCTCTTTTAATTGATCCCCTCCCGCTCGGACCCTTTCAAGCTGCTCATAGAACGCCTCGCTATTGAAGAGTTCCTCAAGCATTTGCTGGGCCACCAATTTGCACTCCTCGTATCTGTTCCTACCGAGAGAAACCCCATCCTGGGCTTCATCATCATCGCTGCTGCTGTGAACGGTGGCCACAATTACTGTTTCAATAACACTCGGATACATCTCAGAGTCCAGACTGAAATGTCGCTCAAATATGAGCTGCTGTTCCAATTCCTGTTGGCTTTGCTCAACATCCTCGGCATCGAGCACGTCGTCCAGCATGGCAATAACCGATTGCTCATCCTCCCGTGATGGGGATTCATTTCCCAAAGTTGCAGTGGAATTTTCACTCTTGGTATCCTCCACATAAAACAGTTTGCCATTGGCATGCTTCACCTCAATCAAATCCTCGCCAACATCGCTTAGATTCTGAATTTGATCCAGGCTGCTGCTGGGACTCTTCTTTAGCTGAGTTTCTACGGTCAATATGCTCTCCTTGGACACACAATTGTGCTCAGGATTAAGGTCATCATCATATCCCTTCAGCGCTTTGTAGAAGGCCAATCTTTCGGGATTTCTCTTCTGTGGATTCTTGCAATCGTAAAGATACCAGCATGCAAGGAATATGGGTATGCCTAGGACATTTAGGTTAGTACAAAGTGCAACATGCATTAATTTCTACCACATGCAGTGAGATTCGAAAGATAAAACCAACTCACCCACTATCATCCAGACTCCAAAACGAATCCAGGTCCAACTATCCAGCTGCAGCATCAGATAAATGTTGATAAAGATACTTATGGCGGGCACAATCGGAACGAAGGGCACTCGGAACAAGCGACCACGAGCTTCTCTGGGCTGCAGGCAAATCAGCAGGATAACCAGGACAATGAGCAGGATTAATACCACGAGGAGAGTCAGGGCCCAGGGTTCCTGGGAGGCGATGGAAGGATGAGCCTGCATTATTAGCAAACCCAGACCCAGGGACAGGAGACCTGAAACGTTAAGAATATTTAATATTTATTACATTTTATGATTTATTGTATAAAAATTAATGTTTATTACTCACAAAATAGGGTAGCCAACACTCCCACAATCCTGGAGGATATAGCATTTGGCTCCGATATTCGATGGAAATTGAAGAGTTGTGTGCAAACGGAACCGCAGGTAAATCGCTCACTTCTGGAAGTCAAGGATGTAGTTTCCGAGGCTCGGCTCTCCTGCCGCTGTCCCGGATTATCCTCCATCTCACAGTAATCCATATATCGGAGTAGCATTATGGATATGGCCACCACACTGTAGGCCAAAAGAGTTCCAATTGAAAGCAAACTAACCAGTTGAGCCAAATCAAAGAGTCCTGCTATCACGGCGGTGAAAAGCGCTGCCACAATGGATCCTGTGACCGGAACTTGGAATCTTGGGCTCACTTTACCCAGAAACCGAAACAGCAGGCCATCCTGGGCCATGGAGTACATCACTCGGGGCAGTGGAAACAAAGCTCCAAATAAACTGGCCAGCAGACCGACCAAGCCTCCGACAGTCACAATCCACATGGCCACTGGCCAACCCACATACTCGAAGGCATAGGGCAGTGGGGCATTGGCATCTTGAAGATAGTAGGGCAGCATCAGTGTTAGCACAGTGGAGACTCCAAAATAGCACAAGAAGATGATCAGCAGGGAAAGCAGGATCGATTGTGGAATATTCTTGCGTGGATTTCGAACCTCTTCCCCCGTGGTGGCGATGCAATCGAACCCCACGAATCCAAAAAAGCAGGTGGCGGCTCCTTGGAGTGTGCCCTCGAATCCGTAGGGGAAATAGCCACCCGATCCAATGGTATAGTTGGCCGTTACATTGCTGGGCTCCACTGTCCAGTTAGAGAAATCAGCTAATAATTAAAAAAAATATTTTAAAATTAATTTCATAGAATATATATTTTTTGCAGAATTATTTTTCTCACCCTTAATAGCTCCTGCAATTATTACAAAGCCCAGTATAAAGATGTTAAGGCAAGTAACAAAATTATTGGCCATCGTTGAGGTCTCCACTCCGAAAGCAAGGGCCACTAAAAAAACAATTTATAAATTATTTTATAATTTTTAAAGAATTATTTTGTAGGTACCTCCAAAAACAACCACCAGCCCGAAGGCCAGAAAGTCAAAGTAGCTGCCCAGAAAGCTGACATTCATTGGAGCCACCTCAGCGAAGGTGGTCTTAAGGGTATCGTTTAACAGGGAGTCCAGGTACAGGCTGATACCCCTACAAACACTCGCAGTGCCAATAACATATTCCAAAATCAGGTTCCAGCCAATAACAAAGGCCACAAACTCGCCAATGCAGACATAACTATAGACGTAGGCCGAGCCAGCCTTGGGAACTCTGGCTCCAAATTCAGCATAACAAACGCCTAAAATAAATAAATTAAGTAAATTAATAATTACATAAATGTAAATAAATATTTATATATTTCTTTATGAATTTCTTGCTTTCTCCTTTAGACACTCACCCGCCAGCAGCGAGGCCAGAGCAGCAATTGCAAATGATATCATCACCGACGGACCCGCCTGATCCTTGGCAATCTGTCCAGCCAGCACATAGACCCCTGCCCCCAGGGTCGATCCCACTCCGAGGGCCGTGAGATCCCATAAGCCCAGCACTCGGTTCAGCTTGGTTTCTCCCTCGCTGCCATCGGCCTGGAGATGTTTACGCCGGGTGAGAACCTTCCAGGGCGAGACTTGGCGCACCATATCTGCGTATCGCTCTCCGGATTCACGGTAAGTTCAGTCAACCCTGGTATTCTGAAAAGAATCAATTGCAAATGACACAGGTTTAGCCCAAGATCATGATGCACTTCGGATTTACGTATTTTCTAGGGGGCTTATCTTGTGACGACGCCTTCGATTGTATAATGCAAATAATTGAGCTCAAATTGTAATCGTAAATGGCGAGGCTATTGTCAGCTGCGAGTTTGAACTCGATTGCTCCACTTAGAATTGGGTATATGTAGGTAATCTGTCTGAGTGGGATGGGGAGTGCTATATATGGGAGGGTTTTCGGGGCTGTTTGAGTTGTAATGGAAATGTTTTGGTAGCGTATTTTCGCTAGAAAATTGGGTAAGAGCCATAAAACTTGAACGAAGAGAGAGATTAAATTTAGGGATAATAAAATATATTTGTTTGATGTTTACTATTTTATTATATTTATATTTCTTTTCAATAAAAGCCAACGACTAGTCAGAAAATCTAATGCACTTCTTGTTTATTTTACATTTCCATTAATGACGAAATAACTTAACCGCATAAAGTTAATTTAACATTACCTTACTTTACTTATGTGACTAACCTAATCAATCTTCTTCTTCTGCATCCCTCATAAATAATTAATAATTTATTTTCCTTAACAGGTGACTAACCATATACACCCACACCTTTTCGTGGAAAAGGAAAAGCAATACTTCCCGGACTTTGATAAGAATCAGATGCTTAAGTTCTTGCCTATAACGTCTCTTCCAACTTTGTTTGCTTTTCTATTATTATACTTTATAACTCGCTTTGCTCTGCGCTTAACAAAGATAATTAAGTGGGTCTAGGTGAGTCTGTCGAATGAAAACTTATGCTGTCTTTATATAATTAGGGTAAACTTCACTCACCACCAACTGGGAAACAGTTTTTCAGGCTTTGTTCGGCTCTCTCCCTCTAATGCAGTTGTTGAGGCACTGCAAATATTTTCTCCTCGCCTTTGTTTCCGATTCTTATTAATGAATTGCAAGTCTATTATTAATTTCCGTTCACACAAGACAATAAAAAAATGGACAACAAACGTGTGACTGACATACTTGGCGATCTCGGAGCGTCTGCGTCTGCAGGGTGTTGGTGGCGTATTACAGCCGCGAATTCGTCGCGTATTCCTTCTAAGATAAGACCACCAGTCCAGGGAGCCGAACTCGTAGCTCCTCCTCAGTCCGATGAGAGTTAGTGTTAGCCATGGGCACGGCGAGAGCGGGGTGCACGGTGAGAAAAATTTGCTAGAAACTGAGTGAGGAAAATAATGAGCTATAAATGTGGCCCCAATAGAACTTTAAGGGAATGTTCCTTTTATTTATATGATGTAATTATTTAATATTATTTATTTTAATAGTTTTTGTGTAAGCTGAGGCACTTTAAATTTAATTTTAAAATATTAATCCTCAAAGTAATCATATTTTATTATTTCACAGTAATCGTCATCCTTGGTTTGTTGCTAATTTAATCATTCTTTTTATTTAACTCAATCTTATTATGTAATGGTCTCTGTTTCATTTATTTATTTTTCTTATTTATGTATTATATTTATCACAGTTCTAAACATAACATTTTCATTAATTTTTCACAGTGCACACACGAAACACAACTGATAAGAACTGAAGACGAATCCCGCTCGGATCGGCCAGATTTACTTGAGATAAGGCTTGACTCAGGAGCGTTTCTGTAGCTGATCTGGCTTGTAATTAGAGCAAATACAAAAAAAAAGAAGAAAAATTAGCAGGTGTGCGAGAGGCACAGGTTTGCCAGGGGGAGGGGTAGGGAGAGGCTGAATCACACTGTGTGACGTCGCATTTTGCTGCTGCTTTTTGATGTTTCTGCTGCTGCTGCTGCTGTGTGTTGTTGTTGTTTCCCGACTTTCGGTTTTATGATCTTTGCGATAGCAAAACAACAGATTTTTTTCTAGTTTTTTTTTCATCTTTTTTTTACCACAAGCAATTTCAGAATTCTGTTATTTATGTTGTTTCTGATAAGGCGCTGTTTTTATTCACGTTTTACTTCATTTCCGATCTGCCGCTTTTTGTTATTATTATTTTTTTTGGCTTTAGATTTGAACGTTCGCATTTTTCTCCCGCTATGCTCTATCTCGCTTACACTGGCTATCGTTCTCTCTCTGGCGTACAGGTAGCCCGCTGCTCGGTTGTTGACGGTTTCGGTGTATAACGTTAACTGAAAGTGTAAGATAATATTTTGCTCGCTATATAGAGAGAGAGCGCTGCGGCAACTGGCCGACTATATAGCGGAATGCAGTAACAAAATATCGCACAGACGAACACAATTATAAATGCTGTTCGTCTTCTTATTGTTTGTTAATATTGTTCTCAGTGTTTTTTTTTCGGTCTAGTTGTTGCTGCTTTTATTGTCGTTAGCTGTTGAGTGTCAATTTGTAGATTTTATGAAGTGGTTAAGTTGGTTGATAAGCTCTGGATGCGCTTTAAATGGCACAGAATTCGAATTTAAATTTCAAATGAAAGAAAATAATTATATATATTCAATGAAGTTGTAAAAATCACAAACAATAAATAAACAAATAAAAACAAAAGACTAATCATTAATTTGTGAATCTCTTATCTTTTTAAAACAGAATATAGAACAAATTAACTTGACCAGCAACTGTGTAGATATTTTCCTAAAATGAAATATAAGGCTTAATTCAAGAGTTACGTATTAAACTTAAAATACAACCATTAGAACCCTTAAGTTGCATTTTATTTATAACCCTCTCTAGTATATAAGCCCTATCTCTCTGTAATATACGATTACGTAAACTCCCGCCATAAAGGAAGGTGAATGAATGGCTTTATTTCATAATTGCAGATATGATTTGCTGATACGAGATAAGCCGATTAAACAAATCTGTTTAGATTGCATTGTTCCAGGTGTAAATGGTTTCGCTATAAATGTGCTTGATGAACCGCTGATATTATCCCAAGCATTCCAGCGTTTTTCATTTGTAAATTCCACATTTGCAATAAAATGTCTTCTTGGCATTATATACAATTTAGTTCGTTCGTAAAACTGTGAAGAACTCAAGCATTACCAGCTGTTTAATTATCTATAAACTGATTAGGAACGCTTTCAAACCAAACCCAAATTTTTTTGAATGCGTCACGTGTGGTATTATTCACTCTTTTGTAGTGGCTATACAAGGTAATTCAAGATTATAAATGTGTTATTTTGACTTAAACATTTTATGGGGTTTTAATATAGATATAAAAGGATAGATGAAAGAAAGATGATAGATGAAAAAGGTATTTATTTATATTTAATATATTTACTCTAGATTTATTTATAGGAAATCTACATTC
The DNA here is from genome assembly GCA_008042515.1 of Drosophila truncata. Classification (NCBI taxonomy): domain Eukaryota; kingdom Metazoa; phylum Arthropoda; class Insecta; order Diptera; family Drosophilidae; genus Drosophila; species Drosophila truncata. The sequence continues at coordinate 142,662 of VNJQ01004993.1, read as the reverse complement.
TCTACATAAATAGAATATTAAATTATTACCATTCAAACTACTTTTAAAATGAAATTATTCAAATTATTTATTATGAAGTAAGCTTTTTTATAAAATATTTTCGCTTTGAATTAATTATAATAAATTATATTATTTTAAGATACATTAAAGGAAGTTAAAAATGAAAATAAAATAATATTTTCCCTATGCTTTGGAAAATCCATAGACTTAAATCCATTTTATATTGCCTTTATCTGAATTACTTTCCCGGAAAATTTGCTATTTAGAGGTGGAATCGACCGATTCAGCCAAAACAAATAAATGCTGATAAGATACTCAAAATGCTCTTCACACTTCCATCGGAGGAGGGAGGAGTGGGGGAAAAATCACAACAATGCCACCGCAGAGAATGTTTGCTGGGGTATTAAAATTTTACTGCACCTACTTGATGCCAGCAGACGAACATATATACATACATATATATAATGGTAGGAACAGGAGCTGAAGCAGGAGCTGGAGCCGACTTCATCACATGTGCGGGAAGTTGGAGCGTGTGGCAAATTGGCCTTTGCGGCTTGTTGTCTGCCGGCCTGGCGGCAAATATAAATGATCTAATTTAAATAATTACGCCCACAAAATGTGACGCGCCTACCGAATTGCCCTCGTTTAATGCTTGAGTGAGAAAATTACCCCCAGCCAGGCCAAGGACTAGGAACTAATTTCAAAGTTGGCTTTGCTTATGGCCTCACAAAGTGCTTCCCATTTCCCAGTTTCCCAGTTTCACATTTGCCCATTGCCTAGTCGATTTCCCAGTTGTTGGGTATTATTAAAGTTTTCCAATCGACAATTGTCGACAATGACGGTCTCGTATACCGCCCAGGTGGCAACTTGCAGCCACTTTGGCTGCTTCTGGAAGCTTTTGATCAGGTGAGAACCATTCTTTGACAGGAGTAACCTTTTTATCCTTGTTGTGAATATTATAATTCTGAAATTTCAGATGGCGTGCCAGCATCTACAAGATTATCTGGGTGGATCTACTGGTTTTTTTAATCTGCTTCTATTTCATGGCCATAATATATCGCTATGCTTTGCCTCCAAAGCAAAAAGTGTGAGTATGTCTAAGGATTCTTTATAAAAATTGTTTCATTCTGATTCTGCATTTTTTAAATATATAAATGTATATATATCCTTCTTTTCAGTTACTTTGAGGAAGTTGTAATATACTGCCACAGCTATAGCAACCTTATTCCACTCTCATTCGTTCTGGGCTTCTATGTGGGCATTATCGTAGACCGTTGGTGGAGTCAATACATCACTGTGCCCTGGCCCGATCCTCTGGCGGTCTATGTGAGTGCCTTGGTTCGTGGTCAGGACGAACACGGACGTCTAATGCGGCGCACCATTATGCGCTATATGTGCTTGGCCCTAACCATGGTCCTAACTCTAATATCGCCGGTGATCAAGCGACGCTTTCCCACCTATGATCAGCTAATCGAAGCGGGTCTCCTCAATGCCAACGAGGCAAACATTATCAAGGCTATGGATGCTAAGTTCCCAAAGCATCCAAAGTACTGGATGCCCATCATCTGGGCCAGCAGCATTGTAACGCGCGCCCGGAAGGAGGGTCGCATCTGGGATGACTTCTCGCTAAAGTCCATGATTGACGAGATGAACAAATTTCGAGCCGGCTGCAATATGCTCATACACTACGATACCATATCGGTGCCTTTGGTTTACACGCAGGTGAGGAAGGCATAAACATTTCTTTTGCAGAAAAAAAAAGCTTTTTAATTTTCCTTTTTTTTTTGCAGGTGGTTACTCTGGCTGTTTACACATACTTTATAGCCGCAATTTTTGGCCATCAATGGATCGATCGGACGACGGCAACGGGAACGTACAATAACATAGTCGACTACTACTTCCCTCTGTTTAGCACCCTGGAGTTCTTCTTCTTTATGGGCTGGCTAAAGGTGGCCGAGACTTTGATTTGCCCCTTTGGCGACGATGACGATGACTTCGAACTAAACTGGCTGATCGATCGGAACCTACAAGTCAGCTATCTAATTGTCGACGAGATGCACAATGACCATCCGCAGCTGGTGAGGGACCAGTACTGGGACGAAGTCTTTCCGAACGAGCTGCCCTACCTGGTGGAGGCCGAGAGGGCCGAACATCCGGAGGCTTCCACCGCCAAGTTGGGCCTTTCGAAGGTCAAGTCCGTCAGCTCAATCAAGTTAATCAAGGACGACTCTACATACGATGAGGGGGAGGAGGAAGAGGAAGAGGACAATGCCAGTCAGGAGCTGAAGATTCGCTTTGCGAAGCGAAATTTCAACGTTAGCCACAGCTCCGTGACAATGTCACAAACCTCGGATAAATCCAGTCAGCACTACGTTCTCGACGATGAGGAGCGTGACGAGGAGCTTGACCTCCACAAGGACGATTTCGATCGTCTGCGTATAGAACGGGAGAGAGCGCGTATGAACCGCCAAATCCAGCATGCCGCCCTCACCTATGAACTAATCAAGGATGAGCTCACCTCTAACATCGGATCAGAGCCTGGGTCTACACAGACGGACAAGAGCTACATTAGCCATAAGAAAGAAAGTAAAGAAAGCAAAGAAAGCAAAGAAAATAAGGATAAGAACACAGAGCAGAAGAAATAGATTATTAATTACATTTTATACAAAAAAAAATCAAGAAAATTAAATAACCAGTTATTTGTCATTACTTATACATTTGACTTTTCCGGATCGGAAGGTTTTGATGTGTTATTAATTACATTTTATACAAAAGTTACGGAAATTAAAGCCTAAAATAGTTTGAGGTTAATTTTAATATTTGTATAAATATTTATAACAAGCTATTTGTGATTATTTATACATTTGACTTTTCCGGATCGGAAGGTTCATTTTCCTCCTCCGGAATAATTTCCTCAGAGGGAGGATGCAGCACGGTAATCGTGTAGGGTTTTCCAGAGGGAGCGTATCGGAACTGGGTTATATCGATAAAACGGTTACGCATACGGTCCCTTCGCTCCTGACGTCGCTGTTCAATTAGCTCGTTGAAGTCAACTAAATAATAAGGTAAAATTAAATAAATATAATATTAAAAACTAATGTATACTCATTACTTGTAGACTGAGAAGTTCTGACGGAGCTTTGAATGTCCGTTTGCTCGGATATAGTCGAGTGACCACTGAAGGTAAACTGCGAAGGAGTCTGTATGGTGTACGAGTCCGTGTAGCTGCCGCTACCGATTGATGGTCTTCCCAGGAAGGGGTTACGGAATTCCGGCAAGCGAACAGCACTGGGGGAAGTGGACATAAGAGATCGTTTCTGGAAAGGAAAAATAATATGAGACAGGAGGGAGGAGTTAGAAGAAAAAGGAAAGCCATACCTTATGTTGTTCCAAGTGGGCTGTCGAGGCCTCCGGCGGATTGGTACGCATGCCTTGCACATTGTATGGCAGTTCATTTGGGAAGACCTGATCCCAGTACTGATCCTTGACCAGCTCGGGATGTTCTTGATGCATTCCATCCACAATAAAGTACGACACCGTAATATTTCGATCGATAATCCAGTTAAGCTAAGAAATAATTACATTTTTGCTGTTCATCGCTGGAAAATATTTACCTCAAAGTCGTCATCGTCCTCTCCAAAGGGATTGATCAGACTCTCGGCCACCTTGAGCCAGCCCATGTAGAAAAAAAACTGAAGGACTGTAAGGATGGGAAACCACTTCATCACATTAAATCCCCCATCTGACTTGCCCATCTCTGTCCACTGCTGTCCCAGCACGTTGCATAGGAAGAAGAAATAGACGGCCAGAGTCACCACCTGGGTGTAAACCAAAGGAACACTGACCCAGTCGTAGTACAGCAAGAAACCACAGTAACCGCGGAACTTGTTTAGCTCATCGATGATGGTTTTCACAGCGTAATCATCCCGGATCTTGTTCTCCCTTCTGGCACGCATCACTATGCTGGCTGCCCAGACAATGGGCATCCAGTGCTTCGGATAAAGAGGGAAGGCCAAGTCCAGGGTCTCTATGATGCTCTTCTCATTCTCCAGCAAGAAGCCCGCCTCAATAATCTGATCATAGGTCGGAAAGCGCCGCTTCACTCGCGGCGAAATCATGGTAAAGACGATTACCTGGCACAGGCACATATATCTCAGGATCGTTCGCCTCATGGCCCTGGCTCGATCGTCAAAGCCATGGATACTGGTGGTTACCAAAATGGCAATGGCATCCGGCCAGGGTATAGTGGTATATTGAGCCCACCACCTCTTCATCACAATCGAGACGTAAAATCCCAGCACAAAGGACAACGGAATGAGTGAGGCATGATTCCCGCAGTACAATGAAATAGCCTCAAAGAATCTTTAATATCAGGACATCAGATTTGTCCCAAGAAAAACTGTAAAAAACTCACTTCTTTTCCTCCTCGTCAATAAGTAGGCGATAGATAATGGCCAGAAATATGTAAATTCCTAAAAATATGATCAAATCACGCCAAACCAACTTGTAGATACTACCGCGCCACCTTGAAGCCACAAAGTTCTTAGGGAAGTTCGCTAATTAAGGTTTCTCAACTCACCTGACCAGCAAGCCGAGGAAATTGTTCAACACGCTCGAAGTGCTCACGCTAGAGGTGTAGGTCACCGTCATTTTGAAACAATTTTATTATGATATTTTATTCAAGATTAACTGAATCTGATTCTGACGAGAGAACAAACTGCTTTGACCAGAGCTTGGGAGATTGATTAACATTTCAAAGGCTACTATAAATTCAAAATTGATCATTTTCCACCTCTGAAGACTAATTTAAACTAAAAATCAAACAACAGAAATAATTCAGCTTCACTTGTCCTTCGTACATTTAAAGAAAACACAACCAAAGGGCGCGAAACCTGTCATCTGGTTCAAACCAATTGCTTCCGAAAAGAATTCAATGGATTTGATTAAAATGGTGAATATAATGTGTATTTTTATACCCCATCCACAAAGAGTATTCCTTGGATAATTTCATGTTTCCAGAAAACCATTTTCCATTTTGTTTTCCTCAAATACCCTGCGTTTTTTTTAATATAAGGGTATTGCATATCCTGTCCCACACAAGTTCTTTACAAATAGCAATTAAAAATGTATAATGTCAAGGCATTATGGCTGCTCCGGAATTTTATTTGATCATAAAATTTACTAATTTATCATAGAGAAATCTGCTTTTAAAATTCACTGAAAAATAACCAATGAGTATTTAGCTGTCGGAATTATTGAGAATGTCGCTCCCTACTTGTATTTATTTACCCTTTTCGAGGCCTCCCGCTGAAAATTCGAATCGAATTCATTGCTTCCCGTGACAAAGATTGCCTTTGATGCGTTAAGACAATACGTACATCAGTTTTGTGAATCATTTATAAGCCACAATACCCATGTGCCTGTGTCGCATGTGCCACAAAAGTCCTTCCTGACAGCACAAAAACCACACACGAACGGCGGCGGCTGGGAAAAAATGAGAATATCCGTAGAGCTCTCATTGTGCCTTCCATTATCATAACCAAACATGGAAAATCTGACGCGAAGCGTGTTATTATTTTTTACACTTGACAGCATTTTTCGCGTTGGAAAAATCGCGACAAAAACCAAATGAAATTACATTGGCAGCCGAGAGAGAAAACTATAACAAAATTTTATTATATTTATAACATATTTAATGCTCCGACTGAGGGCGGCCGAAGGGTAAAGTAATTCCGATTCCGATTCCGATTTCGTACGCCACTTAACTCATTTGGGGCATTATTGGGGTTCGGTTTGGTTTTTCTCGCCGCGCTCCCCGTTGCTTTTGTGCTTTCCAATTTATAATTGCAGATCGATAAGTTTGCGTTAAAGCGGTAGTGATTTTTCACAGCCGAGATATAGCATAAGCAAGTGTGTGAGAAACGGGAAATAACCGACTTTAAGGATATACTTTTCTGCTGACAATTTAATTTGGATTATAAATACAATATTTTTCTTGGGAATTTTATAAATTTTATCATGTATTAACAGAAGCGAGGTTTTTGGCCCCAACAAAAGTTACTCCATTCTCTATGAATTTAATTAACCATTTTAAAAGAGATATTTATGTTTCCTTTAAATTGTTTCAATAGAGGAATGATCCTTTAAATTGTTTCAATAAAGGAATGATCCTTTATACTTCAAACATATTTAATTTCTATAAAAGTATATATATCCTATACACTTCAGTATATTTATTTAAAGTGGCAACAATCTGTACCCAGCTAATTGGGCCTTCCGTTCATCAATTTGTTTATTTTTAGCCCGGCCAAAGGCCGCAACCAATTCGCGTATGCCCGGTGTCCTCGGCAACAATTCAGGCAGGATATGTGGCCATAAATATTTCATATTTGCACATCTCGTAGTTTGTGTTTTGTCGCCTGCTGCTCCTGATTGATGACGCGGTCGAGGATTGCAGATGCGCATTTTTGTATCGTTCTCGTTCCCGTTGTCGCCGTGCAAAAAAAGGGGTTAATTTAATTTCGCGCTTCGGCGAATTTGTCCATAATTGGCAATTAGCATTGACCATTGCCATATACATATTCGTTCAGCGGAGTCATGGCAATCATCGCCGCCGTTCTGGCCATCATCTCACACGGTCAACTTACTGCATGGCCATCGCAGCTCGGCGACAGCAAAGAGTTTGCCTTTCTGCATTTGCCCAATGGCAACAAATATTTGCCCGATGGTTGTTTCCCCCTTGGCCCTTGTTGTTTTTTGTGACAATTTTCAAAAAAAAAAGAGAGAAAATAAAAAAGCAAATAAAAAATCCAGGATTTATTGAGGCGTTGAAACAATAATCATCGAGTCGATCTTCCTGAACTTTTATTCACAGTGCGAGGTAAGTTAACAGAATTAACTATAAATTATTACAATATTATAGTGGCTTTCATAAGGTGAAATTTATCTTAAGTATTATTGAAATTTAAAAAAAAATAAATTGTATATAAAAAAGTTAATTATTTAAATACAATTCTAGTCTCCTAAATAAATACCAAAATATATATTATTTTAAAAATCTGATGTTCATGCACCAACAATTGTAAGCCAAAGATTTATTTAAAATATTCTCCAAAAATTAAAAACGTTAAAAGGAAAACAGTAACAGAATAACAGTAAATAATATTATCAAAAAATTCAATATAGAAACATCTCAAAAACAAAGCTATTTTGCAACAAACGGAAATAATTAATTTGCTTAAAAAAATCCACATTTCAATATATATATTTTTATCTTATATATTTATATTAAATTTTTTTTCCCCCATTACTGTTTCTGATTACATTTCCCGATTGCAGATGCTCCGCACCGTTAATTGCAACACAGTCATGCAAAATGCGTTTAATGCCAACTTTATTTTTACCCGTCCCTTTGGTTTGGCGATTTCCCTTGCAATTTTCACACCATTTTTCAAAGTCAATTTTGGTTGATTTTTAATGCGACCATTGGGAGGGCACATTAGGTATTTTTATTTCGATCCCAACCTCTCCAACGTTTGATTAGGAATGATGAGGGTTGGTCTGATGGTAGGGAGGTCAAAATAGAGGAGGTTCGAAGGCATTCAACAAGCGGAAATTGATGCGGATTGCCCTTAGGTAGGGTTGTGTTGGAAATTGTGTAACCCCCGGGAATCATTCCGTAATTCCTTGAAATATTAAAATCTATTTTTTGTAGTGTTAACCCTGATTTTGTGGTGGAGAAGGAGGTCCAGGTGGAGCATATTTGCATATTGTGGTGGTAATTTAAATTTAAATAAAGTAGATAAAGCTGTAGGATTTTTGTGGAAATGGGAATTGAATTCCTTATTTATTTAGCATAAAATAAAAAATATATATATAACCTTTAAGTACATACAATATCTAAAAGAGATAAAGCAAAGAAAACCCCTTTAAAGCTATATCCTAATCACAAAGCCTTAATAAACCAATATCTTACCCCTGCTAATTCCCTCTTATGCTTAACACTCCTGTTCGGTCTACTTTTTGGCACCCCAGAAACTCCTTCCTTCCTTCCACCTCATCCGTCACCCGGAATCTTGATTCGAAATGAACAGACCCAACAGCTTTATAGATTAGATTGTTGCCACAAAACAGAAACCCCGGCTAATCTTTAACCCAATCGGACCAGGGCCAGGCCAAGATTGCATTGGGACATCTTTGGACATTATCGTTTCCGGCCATCTTTGACTTTCATCTAAGCCCGGGCTAATGTCCGTCATTCAGGCCATCCAACCTTTTCTCTTTTCTTTTTTTTTTTTTTACGGAAGGTTTCCAGTCCGATTTTGGTTGTTAGACAGCTAATTATGTGACAGCCTATTAGCAACTCGATAAATATGTGCCCAGCGGAGGAGCCCCGTGAAATCCCGTCCAGGAAAGTTTACTTTGTGGAAGGAGGGTAAGCCTCCTCTGCGGGCATTCTATCCATTCATTAGATATGCGAACCTTGCTCCCGGCCTGATTATGACAAAGCACTTTTGCCCAATTGGGTAAATTAGGTGGAAACTGAAAACTAAATGAAACGGAACTCGGCACACGCCCCCCGTTTTTCGCTTTTCTTTATTTTTTTTTTTTTGGTAACGAACGTTGCTCTAATTTTTAACCGGAAAAAAGGAGGAAGGCAGGGAATAAAATACCATTTTGACGTTTTACTTTTAACGTTTTACTTTAACGAAAGGGTTTAACATTTGCGTTTTAGCCGACGTTTAACAACAACAAGCCGCACATTACGACCGGTATTTTGGGCAACGCGAGGGGCGTCGAGGGGGCGTGTCCAAGTTGGACAGTTGTCCTGAGGGTTGTACGCCTTGTAATTCGCTTCGCTTGGTACCCAGCAAAAGGTTGATCATGAGCGGAAAGGGGTATAATGTGTTTTGAAATTGCTGTTTTAAAATAATACAAAACATTTTTTAATTAAGCTTGAAGTTTAGATAATAAGATTTTTCTAAATAGAAATTATATTATAATTCTAGATAATATATTATGCTTTAAATTATAATTTTAGGATAAATATATGCAGAGTTATGTGCCGTAAGATTTAGTGCATAAATCATTAAAAAGTAATGCTGACTTAATTGTATACTATACTTTGAACTAAGCATTATAAAAACATTTTAATGTAAACTAGAAATAAAGAATTGGAAATTTATTGATAACTTTTTAATAATAATAATAATTAGCAAATTTTTGCAAAATAAATACATTTTCCGATATTAAATATGTAAACTGATCTCAAACAATATAAGCTTCTTCCCAATTTGTTTAGGTATTTAATTTAGATTTTGAATATAATATATTATATATATATCTGCTCTCAAAAAATCCAGGATATCCAACAAGTCGAATCCTAATTCCCAACTATTTTCAAACATTTTTTGTGGCTGCTGCGACGACGACGATAAATTGTTGTAATTAATTTTTATTTAACTGTGAAAATGGAAATGCTCTCTTTTTTTTGCTGGCCAGTTTCAAATTGGCTTAAAATGTAAATTATTATTGTGGCCAGGAATCGTGCTACATCATGCCAGCGGAGGTGTGCGGGATGAAGGCATTTCCCAACATTTCCCAGCACTTTGTGATGTCTATTAATTAAGCTGCATGTGTGCGTGGGCGGGGCCTGCCCCTTCCCCGGAGTTTCGCCTTTGTGGTTGGCAGTTTTGTTAAACCTGGAAAATGCGGAAAATGGGATAAGGGGCGGCTCCATGTTGTAAGTGATAATTACAAGTTGGCAGAACTTTTCACACACACAGACACAGAGGCAGAGAAGTCTGAAGGAGACAGACGGCTTCAGCTTTTGGCAAAAAGTAATTACAATTAAGCCGACGAGCATTTGGGAACTCATTTTATTAGTTTATCCCCTCACTCAAAAAGTTGCAAGTATTTTTCGGGAATTTATTAAAAAGAAAAGCAAAGACAAAAAAATTGATGTACAAAACGCTTCTCTAATTTTCTGAAAAAAAAGCAAGGAGAGAAGAAGGAAACTCACCAAACAAACTTTTTACGCTTTGAATCCTTTCACTTAAAGCCCTGGCAGCCTGTCCCCCTTTTTGGACAAAGTTTTGTCTAAGTATTACCAATAAAATTGATGGAGAAATAGTCCAGAACTATTTGGCTGTAGATAAAAACTTTTCCTCGCACACACACACACACACACACAGCTTGAGATTTTATGAGGGGGCAGCTGGAGCTCCTGGAGAATGAGAACAAGCTTAGCTTAATATTAAAATTCACCCCATCTACCCTTTTGCTGGGAACAATTTGGATGCCAAGCTAAAAAGTGCAGAAATTGGGGGAAATCCCATTGTTATGAAACACAAGGGCGACGGTAAAATACTTTTGTAAGTAAGTGTTGGGGTTAGTTATTCAATGCAACTCTCCGCCCCTAGTTTTTGCTTTACTTTATACAAGGATCAAAACTCTTTGGCATTCGAGTTTCGAAGTAAAGACTTTGGCAGTTAAGGAGTCTAAGGAAACTATAAAGGGAATGTTTGGCAGAGCTTCAAATGAATAAATGAATAACCCAATATCCTATGAATAAAATGGAGTTGAGGGGACACTATTTATATTTCAGAAATATAATAAAGTCAAGTTATTTGGCAGAAGTTTGCAGGAATTGCTTTTAAGGAAATTGTGGTTGTTCCATAAATATCAAAAAATATTTTATCTGAAATTTAAACTTTCCAAGAATTGAGTTTATTGCAGAATATTTTACACACTTTATTAGATTTTATTTTCTTTTCAAAAATGTAGGACAAATTTCCCAACTTCGTTCAGAAAATTTCGCCTAACTTCAAAGCTTTCGGTTTGTCCTTAACTTCTTTGCTTCATTTAGGCCATAATCCAATTTATTTTTCCTAATATCTTTGCTCGTCGACTTCTCATTACAGCCACTTTGAGAAAATCTCCTCCACATAAGCATCCTAAATTATAAAACTCTCCATCGAGAAGATACAACATTTTGTAGGCCAATTATTGACACATTTAACCGAAGAGACGTCAAGAAGTTTTACGCCTGGCCCAAAATCATATAAAAACCAATCAAAGTTTTTCGCCGAACAGGTGTTTTTCGACCCCCCTCTCAGGGCTCACTATGGATATCCCCGGGTTTCCCTTTTTGGCTAAAACACGCACAACTTTCCGAGCTACTTGTAATTAGCTTTTCTTGTTCGATTCGTTTGGCAGCAGCAACAGCCAAAAAACGCTTGTCCTAGCCGAAAATTTCTCTCGCTTTTCCTCCCCCCCCCCACGCCTTCCTTATATTTCCACCCAAAACTTTGCGTGCAAAAATTTCGCTTCTAACGCGGCGAAAGATTTAACTTTTTGATTGAGAAAACATCATTAACGCACGTAAAAGGTGAACTAACTATTTACGGGTCTCAGCTCTATTTGTAAGGGTGTGAAAGGGAGGTGTGTGTGTGCGGGTGTGTATCTGTGTAGGTTAAAAGTTTTCGCTTTTTCCGATGCTAAAAATCAAATAGGGGAAAACAGCGCGAGATGCGGGATGAGGCAGCAAAGTTTCTAATCACATTTACCGCAATTACTAACAAGGTTTTTTGTTAACTTGGCTCAAATGAGCTGGGGAGATGAATGGTTGGGGACGCTCGCCTCAAATATGTGTGTCTTCTGCAAAGTAAATTAAATAATTTAATTAATTATGAAATTTGGGTTAGCAGAGAGAGCCCAGAGCTGAGAACTGATGAAGCAGCACCAATCAAGATGGCATTAAACGTAATCTGATTTGGTTAACAGAACACAAGGGACGGGAATTTGATGAAAATTTGTAAGCCAAAAGATGAAAGAAGCGTTAATAAATTAGCTGAGAAAATTCGGGGGGTTTTAACTAGGTTTGGGAAGGGGAAATACAGCTAAGAAAAATATATGAAGAAGAGTTGAAAGCTCAGAGATAAATTACTAAAGAATTAATACAAAATGCGCTTTAAATATATGCTGGAATACAAAAATGTTTGATTCAAATTCCCGGAAGAAAAACAACAAAAAACACCTATCAAAACAAAGTCTTAGTTAGGGGTTACTTTCAAATTGCATAAATTAAAAACTGGAATACAAAATCCCTAGTTACTTCTGCCACTTAAGCATTAAAAAAACGACCAGTTTTTTAACTATAGGGAAGCCCTTATCTCGGATCAAAAAAATAACAAAAACCACTACCCTATCAAAATAGTGAAAAATTCGTGCATAATCAATTAAAGCCCATCCACAGGGGATGCTACCCCGAAAACCCAACTTCATCAGACCAAAAACAGCAACCGACGGCATTTAAAATCGAACTAACTCAACCCTAGCAAATTGATAATGCATTATCTCGGGGACCAAACTATCCCTCTCTGAAACTCCTATCCCTTTTCGATGCTCCATCAAAGTCAGCGACAATTCTACCTGGTAACTGCCAAATTATTTATATCGCACTTAAATTGGCAATGAATAGAAAATTAGGGTTTCCCTGTCGCTGTAAAAAGGGGTGAGAATTTAATTCCCTCGGCGACAGCTGCTCTCATCGCTCTAAATAATGCTCCTTGGGGTTGCAGTCAGGCGTTAAGCCATTGATCGGGAGCCTAGCCTAAAGGGAGGGTTCCTCCCTAGGATCCTAAGTAAATAACAATAAAGTCGCAAAAGATGAAGGCCCCGGGAAAAACGATCTTAATCTTGGGACAATTAACGTTTGGTCTCTAATGATAGGGGCGGTACCCTGAGGAGATTCTAAATCTAATAAAGAATAACAAGGATAATCCAGTGAAAGTATGTACTTGTTGAAGAAGGTTTTCAAGTGCTCCGGAAAAATCGAAAACTTTAGCATTTATTTTTTCCCCTTTCTTTTTCTGCCAGATGTGCTTTCTTCTCCTTCTTCGGTATCAGTTCATTTGCTCTTGATTTTCGGGCCACGCTTAACAATATTTCAAACTGCAAACTTTTCTCCTGCCTTCGCTTTTCCTACGCCCACACAATGGGCCCACAAAATGTGGGTAAGAAAAATAAGGGAGTGCAAAAAATGAAAAGCAAACTCGAATGTGAATGCGAAAATGCTTGTACTTGTACGGCAAAGGAGTCTCAGTTGGTGGCCACAACAAAGGACGAGAAAAACTGGTGCCTCAACAACCGGATCTGCTTCCGAGTTAAGTGAGTTTTGAGTTTTCACCTAAGGTGCCTCAAAGGGGAGGAGCCTTTGATCAGGTTTGCATTTTAAATAATACCAATTTAAAGGGGGTTTTATATATAAACCTTTGACAATCAAAGAATTACTTTGTTAATTAGGCTTTATTTATATCTTTAGTAACTTTTAATATACCAAAACCTAATGAATATAATATTCAACTTAATAAAGAAAAACTGTCTTGAATACAGCTCTAAACTCTTTTGTTTTAATATTTTAAAATTTATCAAAAATATCCATTTTTATTAGTTGACCCTCTAAAAACCTGTCACCTTTTGAATCAACCGATTAGTGTGCGAATAATGTACCAACTTGTGTCCCACACAGATCACAAATTGATCTTCCGCTTGCCATATTTCCTGACCAACCAACCCTCCTTCGTCTGCACAATTTTCTTATAGTAAATTTCAACTTCGTTATGTCGTCATTTGTCCGGAGCCACCGACAAACCTGGAAATAAAATTCCCTCACACGAGCTCTCCCCACATACACACACATCCTAGCAAACTCTGGCAGCTTTTCATTCATTCATTCATTCACACACACACAGACGCACACTCAGAAAAAGAAAATATCCTTAACGGAAAAGCGAAAGAAAAGAGGAGAAAGGAGCCAGAGAAAAAAATTTGCTCGCTTCGTTTTCTGCTTGAATTACAAATTGCAACATCAAAAGTTTGACGTTCTCCGTTCGCTTTTGCCACCCAACAGGGTCCACCCTAGCAGGAGCCAAACCCTCTTTTTCCCTCTTTTCCTTGTGGCGTTGTTGTTATTGTTGGTTAACAATACTTTCGGGCTTGGCTGCTGCTCCTTGGCTGCTTTCTGCTGCTGCTTTTCCTGAATGCCGAAAGGAAAGCAATTTTCCAGCAATATGTTGAACGTATTAGAATTTTGTTTACACTCGAAATGGAAAACATGTTGTGCAACGCAACGTCACACATACACAGGAAGAGCTTCTCCTGCCCCCTGCCCCCTCCCATATCTGTCGCTCATTTGTTGACTTTGAGATCCAGTTGTCAGGCTTTTCGTTGAGTGTGCGTGAGTCCTGGCTATGGATTTTGATTTTCTGCATAAAATGCCCCAAAAACTTTTCGGCCAACTAACACACACCGACCGCTCTTCCCCGGCACGCCATAGATCGTATGCTAATTACTTTCGAGCAGCAACAGCAGCTGTTGTAATAACTCAGCCATAAACTGCTCAATGTATACACTAAAAATTATGCATAATTATTTCAAAGCGTTTTCATTAATTAGCTTCCTGCACAGCAAGTACAGCAAAAGTCTCTGGAGGAAGGAAGGAAGAGTCGAATTCTCGGAAAAGTGTTCCTGGTTTTTAAATTGTTAAAGCGGTTTGAAAATACTGAATGTAGGATTTAAAATACTTGGGATAATTCTTTAGATTAAAACACTAAAGTTAATTGGTTAAATATTAATCTTTTCTCCGAGTTCTTTATCGATTTTAAGTTTATTAAAAAGATTTGTTTAGTTTCTTAATTAACTTTGGCTTGTTTGTTATTTAATTATCACAAGATTATATGCCTACTTTGTAATTCTGTTTTTGGAAAATAATAAATTATAATTTTAATTCAAATATATTTTTGGTTTAATTTTATTTACTTACACATTTTTGGAGACCATTATATTGTTCAATTTATCTTAATCTTCCTAGTTTTTTAAGTTAAAGAAATAATTATATTTTGTATAATAAATTTCTGTCTTAAATTCCTTTGAAAATTTACATATTATAAATACTATTATACAATTTAATACCCCAACAAAATCCTGGGAAACTAAAAACCGGAACCTGGATTTTTCACTCTCTCTCTTTGCCGCTTCCTATGTAGGTCGCTAGGTGGCGGCAGCCGCACATTGCAGCGCAGATTTCGACAATTTAACACCTTCATTATTAATTGAAGATAGACCAACCAGGTAGGGAGGGACTGAGGGAGAGAGGGACTGAGGAGGGGGCTCAACTTGAAACTGGGTAAATTTTTATGCTACTGCTAAAAAGTTTTTTGTTTTCTTTCTCTGGTTTTTTGCGTGTGTTTTGCTGAAAGCTTCGCTTCGCCCACAACTTTTGGAATATTAATGATGAGAGCAGCTTGACTTCTGCTTTCTCCCCAGCTACTTTCCACTTTCATTATTATAGTATGCATTGTTCCGGAAAGGGGGAAAGGGAATGGGTGTAAGGGTAGAGCTAAATTGTGAAAACGCTTTTACCCGTGGCTTATTAAGCGAACCTTCTACATGGAAGAAAAATTAAGGAAACGGTAAGTAGGGAAAAAAAGCATTTAAAAAACACAATTACTCTGCTGGGTATTGTGTAAAAATTTTAAATTACTAAATACTTTAGTATATATTTTTTAATATCATAATTTATATCACTTAAAATTTTCTCTGGAATTCTTTCAGTGCCTCCATTTAATGCTCAGCAAGGCATAAGATTTCCCACTAATTTCTGGTATGGCAAATATGAATTTAGCGTAGGAGTCCTGGAGTATAATGGGTAATTCCCCTTATTTGCCAATGAAAAGGTCAGCGGGAAGCTGGAATTTGCCCATTGCAAAGGTCACTCCAAGGAGCTGGAGTAGCGAAAGGATTTCGAGTTCTCTTTCGGTATAATTGATTGAGCCATGAGGATGATGGATGCTTCATTTGCTGCTCAGTTGTTCGTGTGGCCAAGTCGAGTATTTTTTTTTTATAGGTAAGTACATATTTTTTATTTCCTGATTTGGCGGAGTTCATTGAATAGATGAGTGGCGAGTCTGAAGAGCTATTGTTAAATTAAAACAGAACCATTGTATAAAGGAAGCAAGCTCCGACAAAGCTACCCTTATAATAATAAAATCCTGTTTGAGTTCTATTAAATTATATTTTTTTAAACAGCTATAAAAGACATTGAAGTATTTTAATGCCTTAATACAATATTTTTTCTAACAAACTTGTAATATTTTGTCATATTTAAACACATTTAACTATTAAAATATGTGATAATCCCCAGCAATCAATCAATAGCCGAAAATCCTGAGAAATTTAGAGTCAACATCACGTGATCCCGTGCATAATTCTGTTCATTAAGCCTTTGGCCTCACACATCTGCTCCAAATATCTTATTGTTGGTGGGTTCTAAACAGTTAAGCCGATGTTTTGGGTATTATATGGCTATAATCCAGAAAGGACCTTCGCTTTCTCCGCCTCACTCTCACTCTCACTCCCCTTCCCTGCGACTCTGCTCATTAGCGTTTCATAAATTTGATTAAGACAATCCCAAGGGGAATCTGCTGTTGCTATTTGCTTATTTGTTTGTCTGCCAAGGGGAGAGCGGCCTGTTTCACTCCCCTCAATTTGGCAAATTAGCAGGCAGAGAGCCACCACCAGAGTAATGCACATATTGCATCATCATATATACTCGGGGTTGATTTATATCCATTTACATTTACATGCAGATATATCATGAAAGTCTTTTACGACTTCGACGCCGCCTTTAATTGGATTAATTTGCATTAATATTTATTAGACGCAAATGCAGGCACAGAGCTCAAAGTGGAAGTGGAGGGAAGACCTGCCGCTGGCTATTTAAGCAACCGAATCCCCGTCTGGATCTAAGGGGACCAGAGAACCCATTCGAAATATCTTCTTCTGCCGCACATGGCCAAGAGCGGAACGTGGCTAAAATGTGCACTTGGAACTTGGAACTGTCAAAGCAAATATGTCAAACATGGCAGCGTTTGTCCTTGGCTGCTGCACCATTTTTTCCTTAGCATTTTCCCGTCTATTTGCTTTGCTCTCGAGCGATGTTTGCCCTCATATATGTATGAATGTCCTGGCTGCCGCTCCTTTTCCTTTCCCATTCCCATTCCCATTCCCATTCCCAACCCCCCTCTTCTCTGGATCCTGGCTCCCGGCTCCTGGCTACTGCCCCGGCAACGCTGCTCCTGCATTTGTTTGTTAGCAAACATGTAAGTTGCCTTTGGCCAGCGCCGCAGGAGGCAGGAATAGAATGGGAGCAAACGGAAGGATGCGCTTAGAAAAAATCTACCATGTGAAACTTATCTTAAGATTGAGAAATACCAGAGACATCTTAGTAAAGGAAAATTGGGGTTTATATATTTTAAAATAATTATAAAATACAAATTCTTATGTCACAAAAATATTTTTGAAAATAGGCTTTAAATAGGTTTTGAAACGGCAAACCCATGTATATTTTGTACTCTAAAATGCTACTTCTACTAATCATTTTGTAAATTTGTATTTAATTTCATAGGAAAATATATTTTAATATTTTTGTATAGTGCATTGGGGATATAAGAAATAGTTGGAGAAGAAAGAGGAGGCGAGACACATCGTTACTTCAATCATCTGGCACTTGGCGCTCGCTCTCTGCTCTTTCTCCCTTCCAAACTTTCTCTCGCTTTCTTCTATTTCTCCTCTCCCTACCTCCCCTTTTTTCCTTTATGTCTAGGCTATGGCCTTTCGTTTCCATGGCCCCCTTCCCCCCCGCTGACATATCAGCCCCTCTTTCGGCAGTCGAAAATCTATTTTACAATGCAAGAAAAAGTCCTTTGGCTCGGTTAATCTTCTTCTACTTCAGATTCGATGTCTCTCTGCTCCCAGGGAGCTTTGTGCCCATTTTATATTTTTTTGGCAAACACTTCATACTTTTTGGCAGTATCCCCTCGCGTGCCACGCCCCCATTTGGCCGCCCCCTCGCTGATGTATTTGATTTCGCAAAGTGCGCGCTGGAAATTTGATTTCGACTGCAGCAGCAGCAGCAACAGCAGCAGGACGTTGGAAGGATGTGTGTGTGAGTGTGTGTGTGCCATCCAGCTCCACTCACACACGCACATCCTGTGTGACAGCTCGTATGGCAATCACAGACACGCCCCCTCCGCCCACTAGCCGCCTCCTGGCAGTCTTCTTCCTTGGCCTTTGTCCTGCCGCCGCTGCACATTGTCATATGTGCAATGTCTGGAGACACAAATGGTGGCAAATGGCTTTGACTCTGATTTTGATTCGGTTTCGGATACGGATTGGGATTGGTATGAGGATTCGGATGCGGATGAGGATTCGAGGTCCCAGTCACATCGCATCTTAAGCATTCAATTATCAGAGTTGCTTTATGGCATTATCTCGTTGGCAGGGGAAATAAATTTAAAGAAAGTTTAAGGAGAAAAAATTAGATTTCCTTGAGAGTTTATAAATAAAGAAAAAATATCTAAATTAATATAAGAATAATATATATAAATCTAGAAATTGATCCTCATATTTCTAATAACTCTCAACTCCTTGTTTTACTTGTTTAACTCCCCCTTCATCTTAGTTTCTCACATCATAAGAGCTTTTGCCAATTCACTTTCAACACTCTCAGCTAATTCCCCGCCACAACTCGAATCATTGGTGTTATATTGCCCCCATAAACCCCCAAAACCTGACACCAGTTTCCACCCAACCCCTTGCCTTGACACCTTGCCATGGAAAACAAAAGGCAAAATCCATTAACGTTTTGACGCCACACGCATCGCATTCGCTGGCATCATAACTATAACTATAATGCTTATCACGCTCCACACTCCAGCACGCTTAGGACTTGTCTTGGCTTTTCCCATTTCCCATTCCCCATTTTCCATTTTCACGACCCAGCCAATGGGGCGAGAACAAATGACAAACTTTTCGTCGCTCTCTGGATTCGAATTTAACTCGTTAACAAACCATAAAGTGAAATTTATGTCGGCTACGTGTGTGGGCCAAGGATATTCCGTTCTAAGCCCCAAAAAAGGATATAACCCATCGCCAAGGACAGTTACTTTTTCAAGCAGCCATCCATCCAACTATCTTGTATCTTTGTAAATTGTATCTCTATAAGTACAATGGGAGGTAGGTACATTAAGTTGGAGATAATATCTTTTAAGGCATCTATTAAAATATCTAAGGCTTTTAAAATTATATAGAAAATATATTTAAAATTATTTTCTTCATTGAAGCTCCACTGTATCCTTATGCACCTTTTATTCCCTCTATTTGCTTCAAGTTGTCATTAAGCTTGGCTGCTGAATTTTCACTTTGAAGTTGTTTTGAAGGGAGCTGGAACCGGTGCCGGAGCCTGGGTTAAACGGCAGCCCAATGCCATGGAAAACGAAAGGATAAGTCCCAGACAGGAAGGGGGTAAAGGATACAGCAGCCAGGAGCAGGGGTGCTCAAAGCACGGAACCCATCCGTTCATAGTCATTGTTCAAGTTGCATTTGATGCTTTGACTGCGTCACTGCACGTCCTCTTTCTCAGCGAACATTTACATCTATATATACGTATACGTACTATATTTATCTGAATACAGTGTGTAGTTGTCTGTGTATAACTGATATTTTACGTGCCACACACGCATATTCCCCCTGCCCCCTATACGAACGTGTGTGTGTGTGTGTAATGATTCGTTGTATGTTTTATGTCCTTGGGTAACATAAATTGAATTTCACAAAATTGTTGAAGCATAAAACCTGCTTCAAGTGAAATTTTAGCGTGCTCATTCTCCTATAAAATAATGTTTTTTTCTGTCTGTCATTCCAATCAACAAGAAGAGGAAGACAATACTAAAGGCGGGGCTGGGGGAAAAGTCGGAAGAAAACCCCTTTCCAGACCAGAAAAATAAAAGAAAACTGCGACGTCACAAAGCATAGAAGAGGAACGAACAACAACAAACACAGCGAGACGAAGCTAATTTACAAGGCGTCCCACGGCCAACATTTAAGTCATGTCAAAGAAAATTCAGGCGATGGAAGGGAAAAATGCAGGAAAATGGGATTGGGGGTAAGACCAAACTTTAGGCCTTTTGTTGTGTTAGGAAACACACATCCGACACTTGAAAAATTATTTGCTATGAAGATATATTTGTAAATCAATGGAAAAGCGAATAAACAATGTTTAGAAATAATGTAAAAGTTAATAATAATAAAAATAAAATAAATAAATATTCAAAATTTATAAAATGCTTGGATCCCGCTGATCCCTGGCACTTTGACTCCTATGCTGATGTTCTCCAATCGGAATCAACCTCATGTAGTTGCCACAGAAAATTGGATCCTACCTCCACCGATCGTCAGCCAGACAAGCACATCGAAAACGGATGTATTACGTCCACATCCTCCAATTTGATAGACAAAACCTAGCAGAAGGCTCACTTAAAAAGTGGTCACCAGGACCAATTGAATAAAGGAGATCTATTTTCAATGTGTAGCTGCAGTCACTGCAGCTCTCGACTCCACTTTAATTTTTTTTAATTTATCCCCATTAAAAAATGCCTTTATTCACAGTGCATGTTCATCCGTCATATACAAACACACGCATCCTGTCCGCTGAGCCTTAAGCGGCAATCGCCGCTTCCGCATCAATGCTTCAGTTCGATGTGAGGAGAAAAATCGGGCCAAAAAGGGAAAGTTACAGAAACAGGAGGAGAGTGAGTAGAAAAAGGATAGGAAGAGACTTATTGAGGGGAAAATAAGAAAACATTCTCTTACCCAAAAACCAAATTAACAGAAGCTGAACAAATTTAATTTAATTTATAAGGAATATTAAAAAGTTTAATGAAGTAATTAATTCCAAAAGGATAGTCTAAAAAATACATAACATATTTTATATAATTGAAAATAAAGTTCAGAAAAAAAGCTTACCTTATTGCAATTTTTTAGCCGTCTCAAAGTAAGTGTATTTTATATTTCGTTATTCCACAAAACAAGCTCCTTTTCTGGTTTGTTATTGAATTTTTTGTTTAGTCATTTTGTAAATGTTTTTCTTATTTTGGCAATTAACGAAGAGGACGGGACCAAGCCAGCGGAAGCGAAGGACACGTAATGAAGAGATTTATCATTTCATTGACTGCTGGTGACTCGAAGGTTTCGCATTTGGCCTTCTGGTGGCCGTAAGCTACATATAGATTGCTCATTAGGAGCGTAACTCTATCCTGCCCCTGGAATGAGTCCTTGGGCTGGATTTAATTTGTGCTTCGCTAAGCTTCACACACTTAAATTGCTTGCAACCACCCTCTTTTGTTTAACCCACTACATATGTAACCTGCCACGCCCAAAGCCTTTGTCAAGGCGGGCGGAAAGTTAACTTTGGCTGATGACGTCAGCGGTAAGGACACTCGAGGGTTAAGGGAAATGGAATATCTTGGGAGCAAGTCTAGAGGAGGAACTGAAGTAGTCGAGTCTGGAGGAACTTCCCTTAAGGAACTCTCTGAGTTTTCCCGCACTTTCGCAGCCATAAGAAGTGCATCTAATTGACACTCGAGGGCTGTTGCCTGACAAGTGGTTTGGTTGGAAGAAAGGTTCCTTTATTTCCGTCCCCTCTTCGTTTGGGGAAACCCTTTTGTGCTACATTTCCCCCCGTCTCATATATTGTAATTGCCATTTTGGGCGGCATTAAACGTTTGCCACACTCGAAACTCCGGCGGTTTATGGCAAACAATTTTCCAAAAACAAAATGAGCGTAAAACAGCTGCCAAGACGACCCCGAAAAGCATGAATGCCAGGGATCTTTGGACATGGGACATAACTCATAAGGTGGCCAAGAGAGACAGGGTTAAGACACAGTGATGGCAATTTGGAGGTTAAAAAATGGTAGAAACTAATATAAAAGAAAACTATTTCAAGGTTCTTTATAAATAAATATTCAAAGGGTTACATTGACATGGATTGATAAGGGAAAGTGAATCATAATGCATTCAATTTAAAAATTTAATAAATATTTCACTCGATTTCACCGAATCATATATTCTCCAACTCGCTTTTTATATTTAAATAAATTAAGCATAAATTAATTTAAAAATATTTAAATAATGAAACTAATATTAAAGAAATTCTCTGTTTACTTAAAAAGAAAATGACCACTTTTGCATCTCTGCTAAAACCCCTCGGAGGGAAAACCAGAAGGTGGCTAGGAGAATACCGTTTTGGGCAGCTCCAAGCAAGCAGAAAAAGGGGCAACAAATGAGGTGGATAATTTCATAAGCAAATGAGCAGATTACAAACCAACAAAATGGCATATTTCTCGGACCGAAGGACCCATCACATCTCCCCGCAGGGCACAACCTCCTCTTAACTATTCTCTCCGCTGTGTTGGGGTGACCCCAAGAAACAAGGTCGTCCTCGTTGGGCATTTTGTTGTCAAACCAATAAATGTAAAATTTCCTTTAAGTACATATCAAAAAGGATCATAAAATAAACCAATAAATATTGTAGTAGAACTTCCCACCCTCCTTGGCCGGTCGCCCGTGGCCTCCTTTAAACGCATTTTGGTATTTTATTGTGCAGTTTTTGCTCCTTGAGGCTTCGGCTACGGCTTTGGCTCTCTGGCTTTGTTGTTATTATTGTTTGGCCGCCATAAACTGAAGGCAAACATCGTGATACACACAACCTATAATAGAAGAGACATAAAATAAATAAATTCATGCAAATGTCAGTGTGTGAGAGGACCAGATATGAGCATTGTTTGCCTGAAAAGTGTTTACCTTTCTCTCGATTCGTCTTCGGCTTCAATTGAGCTGAAGAATGGCAACTGCATATTAAGCAGGTCTTGAACTCCGAGCCCTAATCAGTGAAGAATGAATGCATAATGCATAAATGTGGAAGTTCATTGCTCAGCAACCCCTTAAAAAATATGCAGATAGATGCATTGTTTTTACCAACCCTTGGGGTTCTTTATACAGACAATTGACATATAAATTTAAATTGTGAATATTTTGCATTAAAATGTGTTATTTAAAACCTTACTTAATGTGAAAAGTATTTTTTTTAGGGATTTATCTAGTGACTTTGTATGTATTTTCCCACTTTAATAAGGAGAGAACTGTATCATTAAGACTTTAGCTATTAAGTTTGTAATTATATAACATAAAATTATTATTAAATGAGGAAAATAATTTACAAAAAATAGACAATACAATCTTCGGCTATTCAAAAGTATTTCCTTATTTCTTCTGAGTGTCTTTAAAGAGCTCTTTAGTCACAGAGTGAGTGTTAATGATATGTTAAGCGGCTTTTTGTTGCTTCTTCCTGCCTTTATCGATGGAAAAGGATTCACTTACTTTATATCGTTTCCGTTTCCGTTTGCTTTCCTGTATCTTTCGCTCGAATTAAATTTCAATTTCATTTTATATGCAATTGTTTACCCATTTTAATGACTCCCAAATTGTTTTCCACTTGTGCCTGCTACTTTTAAATTTTACATGCCCTGCTCGTGGTTTTTTTGCTGCTGCTTGGTCCTTTAGGACTGCCAGGATGTGAGCCTGTAAGCCTGTCAAATGGCAGTTTAACAGCTTTAACTGCCTTGTTGGCTTTTTGGCGTGCACGTGCCCCGTTTGTTGTCTTCGTCTTATCCCGGTTGGATAATATAACCAGGGGAAAATGAGAAAAAAATTCTATACATATGCGTTTAGGCCTGAGGCTGCTTAACATTCATTTGGTCAACTGCCCTGCCCATATAACTACCCTTCGTCCTCTTCCCTTTTTGTTTTTTGTTGTTTTTGTTATTGTTTTGGGCGGAATCCCTCCACTTTTTTCCACAGCTTTCTTATCGCCCGGCCATGCGACGCGTTTTAAGTAGCCGCCAATGCGTTAAATTGTGTTTTGTTATTATCAGAGACTTTGTGGCTCTCCGCGTCCATATGACACTTTTTCTGAGGGTCAGGGGTTGAAGGGAGTGAACTCCGAGGCTTTGGATCGAAGGTTGCACTGGAAAAATAGGGTTTAAAAATAAAATACTATAAGAAGTATGAAGGATACAGCTCAGGCGTGCTTTTAATATTATGTAAATAAGTTTCTGATCATAAAAATATAATTTCCCTTAAGATAAAATTTAAAATGTTATTTTATATAGGAAAAACATATTTTCTAAACTCAAAAAGCTTAAAAATTTATTTGTTTCTATTTTAAATAAGTTGATAGCCTTATTTATAATTTAAAAATTAAAATATTCAATAATAAAATGTACTTTCAGTGTATTGATAGCCCATAAAAGGCGTTGAAAGCGTTTACACCTGCGCTTCCATGGGGTGGCCGCTCCCTCCCCCTACCCCTTGTACCCCCTACATTCACCACCCTCAAGACCACATCCCTCACCTATACAATATATGTATGTATGTATGTGTTCGTGTGCCAGTGCAAGTGTGCGTGTATTGTGCAATTTATTTTAACGGCTCACGCTTTTGGACCCTGAAAACCGCTTTTAATGCCCCAAACGCGTCGAGCTAATTTTGTGGCATTTTTATGCCACCCCCCAGGAATCCATCCCCTCTCTACCCATCACTTTTCGCATATCCTTGGAGAAGTCCCAGCTGTGCGATCGCTTCCCATTTGTGTATGCTCGGGTGTTTTGTAACCATAATTCTTTTGTTTCTGTTTTTGAACGATATTACGGCGGTAATTAGATTATAAAATATCCCATAAAATATGCATGTGTCATGCATTGTGTCCTTTTATGGTACTAAAACACACGTTAACCGCATACATTTTGCACTTGCCTTTGGCTCCTAAGTGCGCTTCCTTTCCTTTCTGGTCAATTTGATGGCAGCGAAAGCGTTTAAAAGCCATGAAAAGGCATCTAAAACCATATCTGGGGAGCGTGTAGCTGCTACCAAACAAATTTGCAAATTAAGCAAATCAAAGGTGGGTGGTTTTTTGGTGGGCAAACAGAGGCAGTGCCTGTGGCAGGTGGCAGGGTCAAAGGGCACAACGCAACGCAGTCGGCGCTAAAAGCGTGGCAAATGAATAAGTAATCAGGAAGCAGCGAGTCACTTTTTACGCCAACATTACAGGGTAGCATTAGGATTATTTTACAACCTGTTTGTTTATTTATTGTTAATTTTATAAGTATTATTTAGGTTAAATTAAGTGTTAAAATAATGTTGTAAGGTAACAATATTAACATAAATTAGATATTTAATCGTTGATAATAAGGAATATATGGATTTTGCCAATTAGTTTTGAACTTTTAATCAATTTCTAAATAAATTACTAGTTACCATGATTTAAAAAATAAAATATGAGCAGAACCCCTTTGCTTAAAGGTAATTCTTTATTTATACATCCTTTTTACATTTTTATAAGTACAAATTAATATTCCTAGGCATTCTATAGGATATCCCAGAGTCCGTTAGACTTTCCTTTTACTTAACATTTTCGTTTGCACGGCAAGAGAAAACCTTTTGATGTTGATTTGTCTGACTTAGTCAGAGGAAGGTCCATCTGGTGCTGGTTTTGGTTCCTCGCCTGGCTGGCCTCGCCATTTCCCCAAAAAGGCGAATGGCGGCAAGGGCATTAGGACTCATATAATATGGTTATATTCATAAAATATGAACTCCCTGCTTGACTCCGGGTGACAACTACCGAGCTCTCCGCTAACTGCCAACTGCTGGCTGCTGGCTGCTGACTGCTAACTAGCTTTGTATTTCAGTGGCGTTTTGAAGCGTCTTGCGGGCTAACAAAATGCTGGTCGGGGTCTTGTGGGCGGGAAACTGAGAGAGCGGGAAAATGGGTTTTCCGGTGGGTCAGAGAGGGGCACTAGCCACATAAGTGTTTGTGTGTGTGGCAAATTATATTTGTACATTAAGTTTTCCCATCCGCGGCAGTTGACTTTGTTCAGCATCCTTGTGGCCACCGCCATCGCCGTTGCCGCTTCCTGGCCCCGATTCTCGCTCGCTCCTCGACGCTGTCCTTGTTTGCCACAAAAATTCCTAAGAGCTCATTAATTATTGAGATACTATAAACAAGCTGGAGCCCCCTGTCTCGGCTCCCTTTGCTCTGGAAACGAAGTCAAGCTCGTTTGCGGCTGCCTACAGGCCAGACATGTTGGCAGCCCCCACCAGACACCTCCTCACCCCCATTGGGGGCAGCATCTCCTCTTCCCCCATTCCAGGCTCCAGACTCACCCGTCGAATGAAAGTGGACAGTTTTTCTTTTGTATGCCCTTTCTGGCATGACGGAGTGTTTTGAATTTGAAATATAGAAAATTGGATTGCAGGAAATTCTTTATTCACAATTTACCACAGCAAAAGGAAAATTTATTGGATTCTTTGGAAAAAAGCGCAAAGAGGCACCTATAAATATTTAAATTTTTTAGAAAATCTCTGTACGAAAAGTGATTGGTGTGTTTATTATCACATGAAAAAGGTAGAATGTATAGAGTTTTCTTATAATTTAAAAGAGAAACTATTCTTATTGGAAATATAAGAGTTTTTAAAAGAATGTATCCAAAAAGTATGCTATAAAATATGTACGCATAAAATGGAGGCCAAAAACCTGATTACAGGACATTTTGTAAGACAATATGGCATTACTGTATAATGAAAACAAGGTGTATACTTTAAGGGCTACTAATATTCATTTTAAAAAAGAACATTTTATTTATAGAGGCGAATTAAAAAATTATAAGTGAAATTACAGACCCTCCAAGGGTTTACAAAAGTTGCATTTTATTTTGATTGAGTTTTTAAAAAACTTATTCTTTGAAAACCTTAAAAAAAAGAAGAAGAGTATTATCAACTTCGTGGTTTCTTTGATAGTTTTCCCTGTGCACCGTACACCACCCCTCCCCTGTTGAGCCACCTTAAGGCACTTGCTTTCATTTCATTCCCGCTGCCGCTTTTACTTCATTTTACTCACCACAAAACTCACTAACACTCATTCGCACACACACACACGCAGGCATACAAGGAAACATTCTTCCACACACACTCGCACACACACACACGTGTGCCGCTCGCTTTATTCATAATTTATGCCAAAAGCACATTGGGCTTCACTCTACCCGCCCGCTTCTCATGCTCCTGCTCCTTCCCAGGCGTTTCCCTTTCCTCTAACGAACACCGGAAATGCCACCATACCACCATATATGTGTTTGTGTGTGTGTTTAAGAGAGTGTGGGGATTCCTTTGGGGCATCCATTGTGGAAGGAGGTCCGTAAAGGAGCTAAAGGGGGAGATGGGGACAGTGGCAGGGGAAGGCAGACGACAATGCGTGACAATAAGAGGCCACGGCTGACACTTGAACTGCGCTCTTATTGTCATTTATTGTTGTTGTTTTGGCACTGAGAAAAAATAATTTATAAAATCTATTAAATCATGTCTGAAAGAATAAAAGGAAATAGTATTAAAAAAGGTGTTAAAACAAAATGGAAATTTTCCATATTGGTCATTATTTTAAGGTATTCTACTTCAAAGTATATAGAGATTACAATAGAACTTGTTCAGGTAAATAAGAACCTGAAAAAATGTATTTTCTTATATAAAAAAGGTGTTACAATTTTTCCAACTGTTTGGAAACCCCAACCCCAATTTGCACACTCTTTTCCATAGCGACGAATGCAGTTAGCCAACCCCCCAACGAACCCCCTGCTGTTTGGGTTTTTGGGAGCGAGTCCTGTGGGTGGCATATCATTTTTTTCATCTTCCCTTTTCTTGAATGCCGCCGCAGAGTGCTAAATTGCACACAAATACTCGCACACACCGAAACCCCACTCCGGCACATATGTTTCCCCGAGGGAAGTCGGCATTATGGGAGGGTGTGTAGCATTAGTAATAATATTTGACCCATGCACTGCAATTAACGTCGCACACAAAATAGACAACAAACCAAATTGGGACACACACCACACCCCACCACACACATTTAGTACTTCCCTGCTCCGGGCTTCCAACTGTATAATTGTTATTAAAAGGGTCAGAAGGAGGAGGAGGGAGAGGGAAATGGCGGCACATAACTTACACGAAACTGTTCCTTAAACTATTTGATAACATTTTATTCATACGTACATATGTGATGGGGCAAGCATTTCGCCTAGCAAACTTTTAGTGTTTATGTAGGACAAGCAATTCCAGTAACACAAAACTTTAGCATTTAGCAGGAATTTCGTAGATTTTGGCATATAGAAATACAAATAAAACAACTGGGATTGAGCAATAATAGTAATAATAATATTTAGCCATTAGAAATACAACCGGAATGTCAATATTTGAAAGGTCTTTATCACAAGGAAGCAGGAAGACTCTAATATTAATGCAATCAGGAATTAATAATAAAGTGAGAAAATATGTTGTTACATTTTCAAATATTTTTTACCAAGCAAAAGTCTAAAATATTTTATTTATAAACTAAAGTTAAATAAAGAAGATTGGCTTCTAGGTTTTTGATAATACTTTTAGACAAAGATTTAAGCGGGAACATCCTTAAAAAATTATTTATAAACGCATCAAAGTAATCAATGAAATTTTTAAAAATTTAAAAACCTAATCTCTCAACCAAGTAAGCCTTGGAACCCATTTCAACTCGATATGCCAATTGCTCCAAACTAAAAAGTTCAGTTCGTTTTCATTGCTTGAACTAACAAGTCTGCTAATACTTTCGACGAGTTCCAAAAAAAAAAAAAACTAAAAAAAAACTTCATCGGTAAATATTAATTTTTTTTTTCATAAAATGCAGAATAGTTAAAAAAATGTCTTACAGATCTGGCTTTCTTTCGTCACCTTTCGTCGTCTGCGAAGATGCCGCTGCCACGTGTTTATTTCGACATCGCCGCTGGGGACACGAAAATCGGACGTATTGTCATGGAGCTACGTTCCGATGTGGTACCCAAGACGGCGGAGAACTTCCGCGCCTTGTGCACCGGCGAGAAGGGATACGGCTACAAGGGCTGTCCCTTCCACCGGGTCATCCCGAACTTCATGTGCCAGGGCGGCGACTTCACCAAACAGAACGGCACCGGAGGCCGTTCCATCTATGGGAATAGCTTTGCCGACGAGAACTTCCAGCTGAAGCACACAGGACCTGGCATCCTGTCGATGGCCAATTCTGGAGCCAATACCAATGGATCGCAGTTCTTCATCTGCACCGACAAGACCGCTTGGCTGGACAACAAGCATGTAGTCTTTGGCAAGGTGGTCGAGGGCATGGAGATTGTACAGAAGGTGGAGTCCTTTGGATCGAATAGTGGCAAGACCAGCAAGAAGATCGTTATCGAGGACTGCGGTGCCCTTTAAAGGAGGAAGCCAGTATCTACATAAACACTAAAACAAGATCTGCTACTACTACTCACACAAACATAATCACAAGGCGGTTACAAGATTTTACACTTGCTCACTCACTTTTCAGAATAATCACGAATTTAGACTCACTTATGCATCGAGTTTACAGGTTAGATCGGAAAAGAGAACTATATACCCGCAACCACTGACTTACACATTGCATTGATAGAAAGAATACATATATATCACACTTTAAATGTTATGTAACATGTTCCTTCGGAAGAGGAAAAATATATGTGCACGTTGACTAGAAGAATTGAACTCTATTTTTACTTTTAGGATACTGAAAAGAAAGGTAAGATTCTGCAGTTTAAAAACTAAATTGCCTTCCTTTGTTTCACTTATTTTCCTGTAATCCTTTTTGTTGATCTTTGCCCGAATTTCCGGCATTTTCCAGACCCCAGCAAATCACTCAGGGAAATCTTAAAATCACATACCACTCTGGCCAACACTTTCCCTCTCGCCTGCTGTACGCTTTTCCATCTGCTGTTCTTGCTTTTCCCAGACTCCATTTTCCTTGGGTGCCATTCAAATCGCCAATCGATTTCGTTTGCCTTTGCGCCTGCATTTCCCGACCTCAATGTCCGATTCCGGCCCAATTCCGTTCCCAACTCTGGCCAGGCTCCTCTCTGTCCCTCCTGCAGTCCTCGCCCATTAGGCCGTCTGTGTAATTTGAGTGCAAACACTTTTTTCGGCTTGGGGAAATCTATGTGATGCCGTTCTGTGCCGAAACTCACTTGCAAAAATTTCTTTTGATTTGTGTGCTTGGGTGAATCTGGGCCTAGGTTTCCCCCCTCCTTTTTTCTGCACTAAAAATGTAATTTAAGACAATTTTACTAGGTTTTTTAAATTAAGTTGAACGTTTCAACTTAAAAATGTTTCAAAATAAAAGTTAAACACTGTGGAGAATTATTTGTATAATAATTTTAAAAACTACATAATTTTATTGAAAATGCAGAAGAGTTATATACATATTTTATATGTTTATTGAATTGAATCATTTAAAACTGTATTTAGTTTTTTTCACAGTTTACAGTTTCGGGCATTAAATTTGCGTTATTGTTAACTCTTAAGAGTCATTAATATTTTATTTATGTATTTGTGTTTTTAGAATATTATAAATAAGATCAGTGTGCTAAGATATCTGTGTCATAGCTATAAATATTAAATACCGATTTAATAAATAAAATATTCTAGTTTTCCTCGGTATAGGCCCTTCCTGTTCTGCCTTTCTTTCTCCTATATTGTAGGTCAATCGTGCGCGTCCTTTCCTCTTTTTTTGCGTATGTGCGTTCTTCGCACACACACACATGTCACTACAATTGGGGCGATGGAAAAGAAACTGGGGGAAAAATGGGCGCTGGAAATGTGATTGTGACAGTGGGCGTGCCAGTCAGCCACGCCTACCCACAGTTGTAATGCCAAATGCAGTGCAATCTCCTCTATCGCCGTCTCCTTGTACAGTGAAGGCTTTTTAAGGGGTTTACCTAAGAGATTATTATTTAGCATAAGAAAAAATATACAAAGTAAATATTTATCATAAAACTAATAAATTATTAAATATTTCTGTATTTCTTTGGGAAAATTTAAATAATTCATTTTGTGTCAAATACAGGTTTGTGTTTTTAGATTTAATTAAGCAAAATGCTGTTATCTATTGCCTGCATAAATAAATAAACAAATGTCTGTATTCTTAAGACTTTTATAAAAAATTTCCACCCTTTTCTAGATTACTTTCCTTTTGATTTGTTCTCTAGCCTCTTAGTATTTCTTTTTAACGAGACCTGCCTGTACTTAACCCCTTTTGTTGTTTGTTTTGCATGCAAACGTCTCGAACAATAAATTCGCTTGCATTTTTCCGAACTAAAAATTTGTGCCTGGCCGCCGGTCTCACCCTCCCTTAACCCCCTTCTTTCTCAAGTGACTCCCCCCCCCCTGACCAAAAAATGTGCCTGTCGCCTGCTGCCACCGCAGGACACAGTGCATATTTGATTTTATCTGTTAACTCTTTTAGCCACAAATCTACACAACTGCCCCAATGCAGCCAGAAATGCGTTCTGTTGGTTTTGAGCTTAACCCACTTGCATGTCCCTGAATCCATGGACCCCACACCACCGAATCCAAGGACTGGATGTGACAGTGCAGGCCTCGGACTCTCCGGGTGCCGCCGTTCCTGTTTTCTCATCCGATGATGCCAATGTCCAGCTTTTGGCATAAATGCATGCATCCAATCCCCCACACCATATATGTATGTGTGCATATATGTTATATGGGGCATATACCACGGAGCCACCCGACCCGATCCATGGGTCTCCACGGGTCCATGGTGGTGTGGTTGGAAATGGCAGTTGTGGCCACCCAATTTGTTTTATGACACACAGAATGCAGCCTCTCATTGTTATGCCCCAGAGAAGTGCCGAAGAACGATATGGGGGTCGCTCTACAGGGGAGTATAATGGGTACGTGATGGGGTTTGTAAGCGTTTATCGCAAGGGGTTAGTTCCAGCAGCTCAGGTTGATAAGAGGTTAATGGTTGTGCATAGGTGGGTTGCTTTTGGGGATGCTCATAAATGGGTTCAATATAAAAATTTAATAAAGAAGTATTCCAGGGGTGTTGGAAAAACCTCAGGAGAGTTAAAGACAATTGTAAAGGTTTCTGAGATGTATAGTATGGAATTTTTTATGTTTTTTATTGATTGGAAAAAATAATAAAATATGAAAAAGTATTGGGAAAATGTCCCAGGGGTTTGGAAAACAATTGAAAGTAGTAAATATTTTGTAAAGTTAAAGTAGGGTTTGTTTAATTATTTATCTTATTAAAATTTATTTAAATTTTAGGAAAGTTATAAAAAATAATTCCTTTATTTTTAGAGCATTTACCATTCGCTCTTCCCCGTTCATTGTGAACTTTTGCTGTTGGATTTTTGCGTGTGCGGGTCACATCGAAATTTATTGTTTATTGTGCAATGTGCAATTCATATTTTGTCATATTTTGCGGCCCAGCGTCGGCGGGCTTTTGAGTTTGAGTTTGATTTTGATTTGTTGTTCCTTCTGCATTGTGTTTGATTCATCCCGCATAAAATGTAGTCCATGTTCATCAGCAGTTGAGCGGACGCAAATATGGCAGGGATTGTTTTTTCGTGGAATTTTCAATTTGCATGGCATGATTCGGTAAAAGGATATTAGAAATTTCCGCTTTTGTCAAAATGCAATATGGAAATGTTTTGAAACGGGGATTTGATGGCTCGAAATGTGGGAAAATCTTGCTGGTATTTGATGGCAGAAAATGTGAACAAAGGACTCGGGAAAAACAATTAGTTCGAAAAGCCAATTGCGGTAAGTACTAGTAATTACCTAGTTTAAACGGTTTAAAATATATAATAATGAACTAAATTATTATAATCAAATGCCAGGTTATTCATATTTTTTACATTATTAATACCCTAATATTTCTCTCTGATCTTTTTTCTATAAATATTTAAAACGATTTCATTGGTAAACAAGTTTGGCAAGCCTTAAATCTCCGAACAAAATGCATTTAAACACAGTTTCGGTTGTTATATTTATTTGCTCAGTTAGTTGGATGTTTTGTTTATATTTATTCTCTTTTCCTGCTGAGTGCCCCATAAAATATAGTTCAACTGCATCGACTTTCAGTGGCCGTCATTGTTTGATTTTCAATATGAGCGGCGCTTAAAACAAAGAGCAACTACCGAACAGAAATAAAAAAATATATATAGAAATGGTGAAATTGTTTTTCCCCTCACACGTCCACTGAGTGGACGCTGTCCGCTTTTTGTTGCCTTTTGTTTGCCATTTTCTTGCAAATATTTTAGACAAACAGCCGGAGAATGTTTTTTGCTGGAAAAACCCGAGGAATAAAGTCAATGCAAAGCAAAGAAAAATATAAACAAAACTGACAACTCAGACACACGCACTGGGGCACACACTCTACACTCCCCCCAATGATTTGTTTGCCTCTTCTTCCAGTCTATCATGTTACAAATTGTTCAAGTGCGCCAGATATTGGCAAAAGGAGCGGAAAAGAGGGGGCCAACGAGACTTTGACTTGGCCACGTTTGTGCCACTCGCCTTTGTCCACACGCCTGAGAGCCACAATAGAGGTGAAAAAAATAGGAAGGCATTAGGGATTACTCAAACAAGAAAAATATTATTAATTAGAAATTAAAAGCTATTTTATTACTTTTTAATTTAATCAAGTGTCTTGATAAGATTGCTTGATTTTTTGTACCCCTATAATAACTACCTTTCTCTAATATTTCCTAGATTTCTGGCCTCTTCTGTTAGTATTACCAACCCTATACCACCCACTCACATACATATATAGTATACCTTCCTTTGAAATCATTCAAGTGAGTGTGTGCATGTGCTGAGCGGAAAAAGGGGTTCGGCGGCCAGGAGGTAACAAAAGTTTTCCAAAGACAAATAAAACTGTTAAGTGAACTCTTGAATATTTGTTGCTGGCATCATCGTCAAGTGAAGAATCCTGCTTAGACTTAGGGAAGAATGAGTAAAACGAGGACGTAACTGGTGAGGGAGAGGCGGGAAAGGGAGGCTGCTGTCGAAGGGCTTGTAAATATCAAATTTGTAAATACATATACAAAATACGGGCATGTTTAACATTTGCAAACATTTGTGCGCTTCAATCGGTTGACCTCCCCGCCAACAGTTGTTTCTCTCCAGTTTTTCCTCTTCAATTTTTCCACACATCCCCCATCGGAAAATGCCAGTAGTTACGTTCAATTGAAGCTCCTTCATGT
The DNA here is from genome assembly GCA_008042515.1 of Drosophila truncata. Taxonomy (NCBI): domain Eukaryota; kingdom Metazoa; phylum Arthropoda; class Insecta; order Diptera; family Drosophilidae; genus Drosophila; species Drosophila truncata. The sequence goes on along the minus strand of VNJQ01004993.1, from coordinate 108,611 downwards.
CTCTTCGAGGGGATAAGAGCTTAATATGTGGATTTAGACAGGGATTGATCTGGAAATGTTGTATTTATTTTTATATTAAGAAGTCTTAAGTTGGTGATAAAATATTATAAACAAAATGGGAAACTATCATGTCAAAAGTTCTAATAGTATAGAAATTACTCCTATAGTCATCTTCCCTTCTTGACATCTCCTTTACAATTAATATAAAACAAAGTAAAGATGCATTATTGTTTGGCCACACAATTTAGGCACTCTTATTTTTTATTTTTATTATTTGATTATTAAATTTTATTAACCTATTTTCATACCCAACCAGACTCCAATTTTAAAGTAAAATTTTTAATAAAAACCTTGGAAATGCACTTCCCTTTGCTGCTTTACCCGGCTTTCCGGGATTAATTCGATTATTTATATGGGCATAAAGCCCCACTCGAACCGTTGATACCTGAACATTTCCGCAGCAGTCTATAAATCCCCCAGTTCCCGTTAGCTTCCTTACCTTACCCTTACCTTTAGCTTTACCTTTACCTTTACCTTTAGCTATTCCCTACCTGTAACTTTCCCCTAGCTTGGCCTCGGCATCTTTCCGCTTTTGGCTCACTTCGGTTGCGGAAATAAACTCTCCCTTGACCCGTCTCCTTCCGTTCCGGGGGTCCTCCTTGTCCGCTCCTGGCTTTTCCTTATTCACCCACCTCTTCCGGTTGCTATGACAATGTCCGTATTTTCCGTTGAGTCAATATATTATACATTGTCGTCCCTGCTCTGGAAAGTGGAGGTGTGGGGTAGGAAATGGGGGAAATGGTAGGGTATGCCAAGTAAAGACTGAGGGAAAGTGGACCGCTTAGAGCTTTGTTAGCAGTTTTTCAAGTGAACAGTTTGGCAGCGAAGGGAGTGTGGGCGGGGGTAAAAGAAAAGTGCACAAGTAGCACAAAATGTCAATGTAAATAAATAAATTTTGAAATGTATATCTCTCGGTCTCCCGGTTACACAGGGAAAAAGGTAAGTGCTCATTACGAATTCTTTCGTGACTGTCAGTGGGAAAACTATTACTTTTTGGAGAAATTAGTTACAATAAAATTATTTTTTATATTCAACATTTTGCAATTATATGCACATTGAATTATAGAAACTAACATGTGGTATTGTTTCTTATTGAAATAAATATTACAAGGAATTTAAAGGGAAGAAAAAAAAAGTCCCAATACAATTATTACCAGCAATAAACCAAATTTTCCCTGAAAACAGAAGTAAGGGATCTGTATCCAGTTTATATTCCTAAGTAATTTCAAAAGTTAAAAGAGTTTTTGAATTTTTAAGTAACAAATTTAGAAAATATGTTTTAATTTATTTTATTTTATATTATGTTAACCTTCTAATTAATCTTAAATCCCATTACATTTTATTCTCTGTGCATTACCCCCTCTACCTTTATTTCTATCTTTTTTCGATATCTCTGACATCTAGTACATGCGTTTGCCATTGTTGTTATTGTTGCTGCTGTTGCTTCTATTGCTGTGTTTTGCATGTGTTGCCCCTGTCCTGCCCCCTCTCCTCCCCCTTCACGCAGTTACAGATAGCTACACATGTTCAGGTTGGCAAACAAACACACACATTGCGCATACGTACCGTTGGGCTATGGGAAAATTGCTGCTGCTGTGGCCGTTGGTGTGGGCTTTTATATGTTATTGCTTGGGCTATTGGGAAAAGTCGTACATTTTGTCCGCGTTTGTTATTGTGAGTGTGTGTGTTTGTGTGGCAGCTTTGTGATATCATTTGTTGTTGTTGTTGTTTTTCCCTCTTTTGTTTTATTGGTTAATTTTTGGTCATGAAATATGGAGCAATTGAGGGGCTCACCGCTCACAGAGTTCGGCAAAAAGGAAGTCAATTAGACTGATGGCCGCGTGAGAGTTTTGCCAGGGGAAAGTTTCAGCGATAAAATATTCATTTTTATGTGTTCTGCTTCGTTTGTGAATTTATTGAAAATTTAAATAATATTCACGTACACTACTAGTCAAAGATATACATAAGTACATGAGTATAAGGTTTGTTTTTAGCTTCGTAAAACTTTTAAAAGAAGCCTTATGAAAAAAACCAATTTATTTTCAGTTTTAGGACCTACACTAGATAATAAAATAATATAACAAAAAAATGTATCATTTAAAATTTAAAGACTGCGACCGATTTCAAATATTTTTCACTTTTTTCTTCTGATTAGTAAACTTATACAAGTATTCGGTATAATTATCCTTTCTTTGAGCCACTTTTCCGAATATTTTTGGGATAATAGCTAAACTGAAAATAAATTGTTTTTTTTTTTTCAAAAGGCTTCTAAAAAAATTCGTATTTCTTTGGCCAGTAGTTGTTTTTCTGGCGATTTGAAGTGTTTCGAAGAATTTTTAATGAAATGGGTTTGAAACTGTTCTAAAGGGTGGTTTGTGCACAGGATGGATTTTAAAGGGATCTTACTTCTTAATTCGTTAAGTAGCATAGGTTTTGGAAGCACTGTTATATACTATAGTTTCATTAATTTTATTTTTTTGCTTTCTAGACAACTATGTATATATATATATAAATCCGTAGCCTATTATATATTTGGTATATATTTGGTTTTAAAATATCTACATAGTTGTCTAGAAAGCAAAATAATAAAATATATATTAAAAGAAATGAAAAAATGTAAAAAATTTAACGATGAAACATAACGATTGTTTCGGTACAGGAAGCAAACATAAATAGGTTTGTTTCTGGACTTAGGTACCATTTAAGACCTCCGGTCCCTTAAACAAGATCCTAAGACTGTATTTCCAACATTAAAATTGTAAAAAGATTCAATTAAAATCATAAATGCATATTATTATTTAGTCAACAATAATATTTAATCAAAAGAAGAAAGAAAACAAATTTTATTTTGAAATTCGTAATCCTCTTAAATTTTAAAGTGAATAAAGCACCATCTATTATTCGGTATAATGAAAACCTCGACTATTATTTATCCCAACAACTAAAAGTATGCAACTTTTTTATTAAGTTAAAATTTCAAACGATAAAAATGAATTTACTTAATTTAATTTTCAGCATACTCGTTCTAACTTTATGTTAGCAACTAGCTTAATTTATCATTTACCTGCCATTTAATTCGAAATTGCTGCCAGCATTGATTATCATTAAATGCCCACCGTCTTCAGATCCCCCGCACATCTGCTGGCATCGATGATGATCGGGCATATTTTCCTTCTCTTCCGTGCAAGCCTCCTCCTTACGGCCTTGTCGGCATAACCACTTGTTATGATGGCCAACGAACGCTACCGTTTTGCAGGCGAGTATTTACTTATCGGCCTTTGCAGCTGCCCAGCAGAGGGAGGGAGGAGCAGTGCGATCTGCTGCGGATCTGTGGATCTCCCTCGTTAACGACCGACACACGCAGCAGAAATCATCAAATGTTTTCCTCAAAATTGATGCTATCATAGTGAAATGATAATTATCGCAAGACAAATGGTTGGCCGTTTGCCGCACCGTACCGTTTGCCTTTCCATCGCAGCGGCAGGCCCGAGACAGGATGGATATGGATGCGATAAGTCTAAGGTTACACGGGGAGAAAAGAGGGTTTAGTTCATGATTTACTAGGAAATGTAATAAAAATATAAAAGAAATATTAATAATTATAGGCATTTATTGAAGCTTTACCAGAAAATTTTATATTTACTAAGAAAGTAAAATCTAAGATTTATTTGCTTTTTTTTAATTTTTGTAAATATCTTTATTGACTTCAAATTAATTTTTCTCTTATTGAAATTGAAATTAAATTTAAATAAAATCACAAATGTATTTTAAATTTTGTTTAAATTTAATTTAAAATTATTAGCGATTAATTTATTGTTTTTAAAAATGAAAATTGGTTCAAAATACAAATATTTCTACTGAATTTGGTATCTTAAATATTTTATTGCATTTGAGAATGCAATTTTTCTCTTTCATTTATTTAAATTGTAATTAAAATTAAGTTAAAGTTCCAATTATATTTTATTCAATTTTAAAGCTTGTTTACTTAATTTAAAGATTGTTGATTATTATATACAAATTAAATGCGCAATGAACTAAAATTTATTGAAAAAGAAAATATTACCACTGAGTCTGTTAGCTCAACATTTCTTATGCATTCTTAGACAACTTTTTAAAGCGATCCATTTTTTATTATTAACAAAATTTACTTTTAGCAGCCTGACATAAATTACTAAGTTAATAAATAAATGAAGAAATTTTAAATTTCGATATTTTCTTCCTGTGCATCTTTCCCTGACTTACACACGGCCTGCTTGGCTGGAGAGGAATCCATCAACATGTGTACATATTTCAAATCCAATTTATGTACTTGCATAGCCCAAACGCAATTACTTCGCAGTTAACGCCCAGTCTCGGTACCAAGTCCGAGTCCGAGTCCCAGTCCCAGTCTGCGTTCATGTCCGCGTCCTCTTCTCTCTGATCTGTGAGCATAAAAATCAGCGCCCATGCAGCATCCAGTACCCAACAACTGGCCGTGAGTGCCGCCGGTTTGTGTTACCAACTCGTTGGCTTGTAAGCGATCCTGCGCCTATAAATTGCAACCAATACAGCAGAAGCCGCTGCCGCAGCCACTGCCGCAGCGACAGACCCGCGGCTGCTTGTTATACACCTGATATGTTGATGGGGTATATTGATTATACCAGAACAGTTGATCGTAAAGTCTCCGCCGGAGTATGGGATAATGCGGGAGACCGGGACACGGGGGAGCTGAGCATTTGCGCATTTGAGGGATTCACCTCGGCCTGGGCACAGAGAGTGTAAATTAAAGTGAAAGAGACCAGATGCTGGCGGTGGCACTGGTCAGGCACTGGGATAACTCGATAATTGGCTGGGCTTGCATTTGATGGTTTATTTGAGGGCTACCTTTACAGGTGTGCTAAGAGGGATAAGAATTATAAAAGGGAGATAGAAGGCGAAGTGGTTTTCTGTGAGGATAATAATTATAAAGGAAAGTCAGTTGAATATTTATAAAATTTGAAGCAACCAGACTTTTAATAAGGAAAATAACTTACTGTAACAATATTTTTGTATGCATTCCTGCCGTGCATACATTTTTTCTAGACTTAATATGCTTTCAAAATCAATCTTAAAAATGCTATAAAATATTTTTTAACACAATTTCAATTAATTTTAACTCCACAAATGCATGATCACCTCTCCCCTTAGAGGGAATTACATATTCGTGAGGCTCCTTCTCATTTGTTTCCTGCGTTGCATGCATATGTTGTCCGCACACACACTCGCCTTCCACACACCCTGCCCCTCCCTCAGTCTCTCCTGACTGCCAGTCCTGTTGCTGGCCAGGCTGGCTTGCATGATGACCATCCATGCCAAGAAGTTAACAAGTTTGCGCCAAATGGGAGAAAGGCCGGCGATGAATACCGACAACGATGACGATGGTGACGACGACGACCAAGACGAAGGCAAAAATGCTGCAGTTTCTGCTGCTGCTGCTGATGTTGCTGCTGCAGTTTTGATGTTGCTGCAGTTGCTGCTGCTGCTGCTGCTGCTGCTGCTGCTGCTGCTGCTGCTGCTGCTGCTGCTGCTGCGATGCCTGTGTAAATTTTAATGGCCATGGCAGTTGCTGCATCCGCGCTGAGTTTTCCCGCTTGCCGAGGAGCCCCCATTCCATAAGCCAGCAAATTTTCTAGCCAAGATCGTTGCGTAGGGCTCTAGTGCACTGGGAGAATTCTTACTGCAAATAGGATTTATTTAAATAATTTTATTCATTTAAGACATTTTTAAAAACAACAATCGATCCATTAATATGTTAAGATTTTCTGTGCAGTTATTTTACGTTTAAGAATGGGAGAATTTACTTGAGGAAATGCATATATAATAATGATAAATAAATAAATTACATTGAATTCATGATTAAACTTATTATATTTAATAAAAAATAATCAACTATGAAATTATAAAAAATATGTTGAAATATTTGTTTAGTAAGACCAATATCCACATTTTGACTTTAATAAATTTTAAAATTTATATTTAAAACAATAATTGAGAAATAAATAAAATAAAATATTAATTTAAGCCCAGGTAGCTCCTCTTTTTTCTAAGTGCCCTTCTCTGCCTGCTTCCCTGGCTACTTTAGCCTGGCGTCGCTGCGTAATTGTAGGCCGCTGTTTTAGCTTGTTGTCGATAATTAGCGCTTGTTACCGCTGCCCTGCCCCTTCGGCCCGCTCTCGACTCACCTCTTAGGCAGTCTTGCGGCTAACGCAGCTGAGTTCAGCCTGGTTATTATTTATTATGATCTTGTTGTTTTTCATCCTAGCTCATTGGCCATGACCATGACCATGCCCATGCGCGTTGGTAAAAAGGAAGCAGCTCCCCCGATCACTCACTCACTCGCTTGCTCCGCCTTCTCCTGCTGCTTGCCAGTTTTCCTCATTTAACTTGGCATTTTCCATAATTATTTGAAGTAAAACGATGCGCTTTTAGTCGAGACACACACCCGGGGGAGCACTCAGAGAAAATAGGGAGTAGGTCGTAGGTAATTACGATTTAAGGAAAATTATTTAATATACTTTTACGTTGTGTTTTTGGGTTTTTAGTTCCATTTTTGAAAGGATTCATAATAAAAGGTTAAAAATGTATTTTTGTGTAGTAATATTATTTTCAGATGTAAAGTAGTAACTTTTACAATGAAAAAGTTGATTATTTTCTTTTAATTCTTTAAACAATAAATGTTAAAAATGTAATAAAAAAATATCTAAACAAAATCTAATAAAAAGGACAACTTACATTGATTTTGGCTCCTTAAATTTCATGATGTCATATTTTTAGAAACCATTTTTAAATGATTTTAATTCCCTGAAGAAGTTTTATCAATATATGCCATGGTGATTTTATTTATTAAGTGTGCTTACTGTATTTTTAAATTGTCCGCATTGAATATAGACCTCAAGGACTCTTTTTCATTTTACAAATTTAAAAATAAAAAACTACAAAATGTATTAAATATATGGAAATTTCTCCAACTGTATTACCCTGATGATCGCCATGAAATGTAATATTATAAGTGAACAGCAGCAGTTAGTTTTCAATCATGTTTTCTCTCTCTTTCGCTGCATCATCCCCTTCCTCTGGAGCTGATTTTTTTCTCCATGCGAAATGAGAGTTTAGTTTCTCAGCTTTTTTCGCTTTTTGCCCCGCAGTTGTTTGAGGATTGAAAGCCGTTAAGGATGCCCGTCGTTTACACCCAGCTATGCGTCCAAATCGAAAGGTAGCCCAGGCCTCACCAACTGCTGCTCGTGGGGTTGTGTATTATAGTAATTACAAAATTAAAGCCGCAGCGATGCAAGCTGAGAGGGATCCATAAAATCTGGCCAACACGATCTGTTTCACTATGTGGCGAAATCAGATCAGATTGGATCGAAGAAGATATGATCGGATTAGATGGGTATCGGTTAAGTCTGCGAAAGGATAGGTAGTTAGGGGAGCTGGGGAAAAAGGCCTTTCCTTATTTTCCTCTGAGAAAAATGTATACAGAAAATATGTAATATTTAAGTGCCTTTTTTAACCTCATTCCCACGCATTGTTGCCTAGTTCCTGCACAAAATTTCTAATTAATTTTCCCTACCTATGGGAAACATGTATGCATTTCCTCTCCTGATGCGGGTGTTCCCCTGCTCGCCTCAATTGCGTGTCAGGAAACAATCAAAACAGATGCAGCCACATCCTTCCACTTTACTGACTTGACTGAATTCTGCTCCGTTCCTCCGTTCTGTTCTGGCCAAGTGGGCCACAGTAGTTGTTGGCCATTTAGCATGTCAGCATAGACCATAGCCCACCTGGATTGTCATGAGAACTGGGAATAATACGTAGCATTATCCAAAATGAAATCCTTAGGCCATGTCTGTGTGTGAGGACATGTGCAATTTACTGGAACTATTTGTGAGGTATTTATCCCCTTAGAAAGTAAAGCGACCAATATTAAGACTCTCTCTGGATAAACAAGGGACCCTAAGCCGTTGCGACGATCGATCAAAATAAATCACAAATGCGAAGGAAACACAAACAGGGCCAAGGAATTGAAAGCCTTACAATTGCACAGACAATTTTCCAATTTTCCTCACACTTTGTGTGTGTTTTGGGTAAACAAACGTTTTCACATTTCTCCCTCACGATTTTCTTCTTCTTGTTTTCTTTTTTTTTTCTTTTTTTTTTGCGTAACAAAGGAGAGGGAAATGCAGGCCAAGAAAATTGCCTCGAACCGAAAAAGGTTTTTGTACAGCTGTCAGGGCGAGAAGGTCACATTAACCCAGTCCGGTTGCAGGGGTCCTGAAAAAAAAGGACAACATCTGCCGCCGTGCTGTGACTTTGACTGCATATATATAGTTTATACCGATGCCTGGCAGGATTCCTATATTATTCTTTATTCTCTTATTTTTTTTCTTAAGGGCGAGACCCCCTTGGGACGACGAGACGCTGCTGACCCATTGTTAGACACGGCCAATTGCTTGGAAATTTGTGGTGTCCTTTAGGGCCAGGTAGGCAAGGACTTGCGGCCAAGATCGATGGCGGAACAAAAAGCATTATATATGTCGGAATAAACACGAAATTGTGTGGTCGCGGTTGGCAACGGCCATATATCAATGGCCAGAACCTGTGGTTCCCCGGGTCAACCGAGCCGCCGCTTGACTCTAATCATAGATCAGGCGTAAAGGCGTTGATTTGTTGCCTTCAGGTAACTTTTCAACTTTTCAACCTAACTCATTAGAGTGCTCTGGCCAAGCGCTTTTCGCCACGAAGAAAATCTTAATAAATTCATCAAAAATCAGCAGCCAGCATCTCACGATCCTCCAAAGAAGGGGCAACCAAAAAAAGCTGTGCAAAAAATCAATGCCAGTTGATCGTCAAACAGAAAACTTACAAATATATTTAGCATTTTGTCGCTGCAGCTGGACACGTTTCTCTGGGCTTCTCCATTCGCTCGACTCTTGGTTCTCCATTCTCGATTCCTTGGTTCTCTGATTTCCAAACTCGGCCTCCGAGCCTCCAAGTTAGCCGGTTTGCTCCTCTGGTTTTCAGTTTTTTGGTGGCGGAGGCGTCTTTACACATTTGCATGCTCAAACAGCAATCGATCACAACAGCAACAGCAGCAGCGCGCTGCAGCGGCAGCAACAACAAGGGTAACGAGGAGAGACACACACTGGCACACACATACCAGCAGCAGTTGTTGGCCAGCAAACGCGATCAACCGTTCACCAAGTTGGCTTACAGTGAAAACGGGTTGCAAGAATATTTTTTAAATATTTTTAATATGATTTTTAGAGGATTTTTTAATTAAATATACTTTGTCTGAGTTTTTAACAATTAATAACAATATTCTAAAGGTTAAGTTTCTTATTTTCTGCTCTTGTAAAAATTAAGGTTTAATATAATTTAATATATATAACTTAACTTATTTCCCTAAACTTTTATCACCTTTTCCCATAAATCTTTTAACCACTGTACAGGTTGAATGAGGAGCTGGTTAGCTGCAAACTGGTTTACTCTGCGTACACATGCAATCGATGGTGGCGACCCAGGCTGAGATTTTGTTTTGTATTCCTTTTTTTTCGTCTTTGAGCTTCAGCTTGCAACGATCGTTGTACGTACGTTTTTGGTAGTGTTGCATGCCACAGTTGCCTCCCCCTAGACGGCACCCTCCCCCGCAGGAGCTGGCCAAGTGGAGGTTAAAAAAATTTGCAAAAATATTAACGAAACGTAGGCAGAAAGCCAACGGCGGCTGCTGTTCCTGTTGCAATTTTACACAGGGGAAAATGGTTATAATTTATATAAAATATAATATATTTAAAATACAAAGCAATATTAATTACCTTATATTTTATGATAATATTTATTTCATATTTTTAATTTAAGAAATGAAGTCTAGCAGACAAAAAGGAGACTACAATCTTTGGCATGCTTCTCATTAACTAATTATTTAAGAAGGTATTTTAAAATATTTATAAACTCTTTACTGTCTTTAAGTTTTTAATATAAAATAATATTTTCTATATACAACTTCTTAATTTCCCTTCTTATATATATTTTACAAACATTTTCCCAGTGCAGCTCCTGCTGCAGATCTCAGAGTCGGAGGCTGAATCTGAATCTTGGCCCGATCCACGGGCTGCTGCTCGCCTTTTTCCACTCACACACATGCAGGCTGCAATTATAGTGAGCTGGGTTTTAGCTTTTTTTAGTTTTCTTTTCTTTTCTTTATTTTTTAGTCGGTTTGTCGGGGCGGTTTGTTGAACTTTGACAGGAAGTCGAGAGGCAGCGGCCCAGCGAGACAGGCTCAACTCAAGTTGAGGAGATGCTTTTCGGGATGCCATCCCAGCGATGGCAGGAGATGGGCCTGGGATGCCTTTGTTGTTTTGGGTGAAGGTTGTGAGACATGCAGAGTGGCCGGCAGACAATTGACAATGTGAAAACGATGTCGATTAAGTTGCTGCCGTTGCTGCCGCCTCGCAAGCCGAAAGGTAAGGAAGGTAAAAAAAAATAAATAAATAAAAATAAGGGACGACGATCGTTAAGCCGAAGATCGAAGAGTTATGCACAAATTCAGGGAGGAGGGAGCGGGGGAGGTGTAAATTGTTTTAACAGCCTTGAAGGACGAGCAGTTGTCGGTTATTTGGTTTTCTTTCCATTTATTTTAATTTTTTGTCGGTTAAGTGTGAACAATGCCAGCGGAGGTCACCGAAAGTTGATTGAGGAAATACCTCAAATTAGCAGGGGGTCGGAAATAAATTAAATTAAATGCAGAGAGAGCAAATCAGGCGGAGAATGTTATTATTTTATTTTTTATTCTGATTGAAATTTAGACGCTTAAAATATATATTATGAAATATTTGTTCATTTCTTAAATAAGACAACAATGTAAATTCTTATCTCTGAGGTTACAAATAATAAAAGCCATTTTGGCAGTCATTAAGTTATAACATAAAGTCTTAATTAAATTTGGCATTAAAATTAATAACCTATAGTATTATGTTTCTAAAACTCACCAAGACATCATCAAAATTTTAATTTTACAAAATAAATTCATTCGTTTAAGCTCTCTCAGGTTCTTACAGTTTTTGCAAACTTTATAAACTCATTGAATTTAATTATATTTTGCCCAGTTAAGTGATTACTCCTGACGTAGCACATTTTGGCACAATTTGCAACAGCTTGCAAATAAGTTTCGAAGGCAAAATTATTATTGAGCGATTATGGGCCAAATTTTCAGCCCATCAGGGTTGATTTATATTGTCTTAGAATGTTTCAGTAATTATGTAGTTCAATTTAATAACCAAAAAACTTTAAGGCTTTCACAAAGTTAAATTATATTAAGTTGAGAAGCCATTAAAAAATACTTTTAGTTTATGCATTTCATTTTATTTAATTTTTGAAGGAAATCATTTGAAAACTTAAAAGTTTGATGAATTCAAATTGACTTCTTTATCATTTTAGATTATATTCAAGGAATTAATTTATACCTTTTAAAGGAATATTAGTTAAACTTCCTAAAAGTATGGGGATATTAAAATTCTTCTTTAATTTCCTTTCATGTAATAAATAAATCCTTAGAGATCCGTAGTAAGATATCCTTTATCCCACATTATCCACTTAGCTGAAGTGACCTAAGCGATCCCATGTCAATGGTCAAGTGCAATCATAAACGATCTTGAGATATTTAATGATACCCCAAACCCTCCCTCATTTTTATTCTTTGCCATTCTTACTCCAAATCAATATCGGATTATTCATCTTTTGTTATACCCTTGCTAAATATTGTAATAAGAACAACAAGCTTACGACTTACAACTATAAAATTTATATATTTTCATCAACACCATCACCCGACATATTTTTAAGGGGTAACGTTATTTGAATAAAGAAAAAAAAAATATATTATTTAAAAAAAAATATTACATTTACTCCGCAGTTTTATTATATAATAGGGATTAAAACGAAAGAGCTTTCTAAAGTGAAATTGACTAGTTTTTGGCTTAGATATGATCGATTTCCAATTCGATCCTTAACTTTAAGGGCATACAAACTTCTGCTTCCCGATCTTAGCTTTCTTTCTTGTTTCTCGCTGATTATTATACTCTCGAAGTCGAAATGGCAAACAAATAACATTTTTAGCTAAACACTTGAGCTGACTGAGGGGTTAAGGAAGGACTCTGGCTCATCAACTCCAACTCATTCATGTCATCGTGGACTTTCGAAAGACCATCGTTCCCTCATTCCATCACTCAATCAATCAGCAGCTGGCTAAACCAATTGTAATCAGGCAAAGAGGAAACTTAAATCTAACTTATTGAATGGCAAAATGCATTAGGCAGATACCTGCATCGTGCCTGTGTTTTCCCCACCCATTCCAGCTGACAAATCATCATTTTCCCAGCATTCTCCGCAGTTGGTTAAATAGCTCTCTGGAATCGGAATCCAATAAAGCTGTCACATGTGACCAGCTACGAAGCCCGGCTCTTGTGGCTCATTTTGTTGTTTTGGTGTGAAAATCGAAAAGAAACTTCACATGTACACGCTGGTTATGCCCCCTAACACCCTCTCCTCTCAATCGACAATCTCCCCGAAAAAAGGGGGAAAATAAATAAAAAAAGTGAAAAAGTTTCGTGCAAATCTTGTTTGTCCGTATGCAGAACTTAACAAATTTCCATAACATTCACACCACACAATGAAAACCGACGAGCAGAAAGAAATCCCCGGCTTGGGTGCGGATACCAATGTCCATTTGGATTTTACACAGTGGGAAAGTTAATATTTAAAACGAGGGATTGTTACCCTACTATTATATATTTTCTAATTTCTCAATCTTAAACCAAACTATTATATTTTTATACAAACAAAGGCACATTTTAGAAATACATTATAAATATTTTAAAATAATATTAACAACCTTTTTTCTCCAATAAATAATTATGAAATATACGAAGACTAAATATATATATTCTGGCCTTAAAAATACGATTCTACCTAAGTATTTGTCATAGAAATCCATATTTCATTCAGGCTTTTACCACCATAAAACCTCTTCACCTTCACTTAAAAGCTTTTCTAAAAGTATTTGTTATTTTATTACCCTTCAAAATAATTTTAAACAAATATGTAAACAATGGATTTCTCTCTCTGTGAAACCCTTAACCCTCCCTCACCCGATGTCTCCTTTTCAGGCTTCGCTCTGTTTTATTTGCCACGTCATTTTTTTCGGTTAACTTGCGGTTTATAGTCAGATGCCAGTAGATGCCAGCCTGTCTTGGAGTTGTATAACTTTTTGATGATTTTTTACCAAGCATTTTTATGGTTGTTGTTATTCGTGTTGTATAGTTATTTTACCATATTTTTGCTGTTGCCTCTGCCTCTACCTCTGCCGTTGATTTCTTGCTTAAGTAGACACCTAAATGTGAATAGCGCAACGAATCGTAGCAAGTATGCGCATCGCATCTGTCAGATATATATTTTTCTGCCTGCTTAGCGGGCCATAGGAGTGTGTAGTTAGGATCGATGGACGGATGGCTTGGCTGGATCGTGAGCTGGAGACGGGAGGAGGCCGGAGACGGGTCTGCCTTGTTTTCACCTTAACCTAGCAACGGATCATAAAGGGGGGAGAGGGAAGCGAGGAGCGTGAAGCGACTGCCGGCTGCCAATAATGCAATGGAGAGGCGTGATAATGCAGTTTAGTCACTGCTGCCGCAATCTCCAGTTGGGGGTGCTGGTCCGAGGAAAGGCGAGACGGGATGGGGGGACAACGCTCTTCGACTGTCGTTAGTCAGCACAGAGCGAGAGAAAAAAATTCACGAACAAAAAAAATCTACGTTAGACAAGGCAGAGTAAGTACACGAAGGAAAATGTATAAGATTTACAAGGATTCTTGAATTAAATTATTTGTATTTTTATAAAGCATTATTAGAGGTTGCTACATTTTGTATTAGAAAATATTTCTAGATATTTTAGTACTTATTTATATTGCAAATTATTATTTACAATCAACCACGAAATTAAACAAATAAACTTAAACAAAGGTTTTTTAAATACTTGTTTAATTTGGTAAAGAAAAATTATATTAAGATTATTCTGGTTTCGAAAGAAGAATTTTTGCTCTTTAAATAATAGTTATTATAATATTCTCATGAATAAATATATGAATATCTAAATTTATTTCTATTTCATTTGCCTAAGAATATACATTTCTTTCGACTTCACTTGCCTTCAAGATTTTTATTTCAACAAAAGTCTAGACCACTTTAGTTAACAAATGTGCTTAATCAATTATAATTCAATCCTTCAGTTTTTCAATGGTCAATCATCAGCCTTTTGTTGTTCTTTCCTATTTCTTTTTTTGTTGCTAAATAACCGCCGCTCTTGTCAACGACAGATTTCAGTGATGCCTCGAATCAATCAAAATCAATCGAGCCAGCGCCAAGTTATGGCCATGGAGAGTAACTAAATAGGGTGCTCCTCGCCATTCCTGGCTAATGGGCCGCCGTAGCTGCCGCCAGCTGCTGCCTGTCCCTGTCCCTGTCCCTGTCTCTGTCTCTGCCTCTGAACCCCCTTTTTTTCTCCCAGTGCAATCGATAGTCGGCAATCAGCGCAGTCACAGCTACGTGGCCTCCGCCGTCTAACGGATTGAGTGACTGACTGCCGCCGCCTCAGCTGCAGAATTTTCAAGGCAGTGAGGGGCGGGGAGAAACACCTAAAAAAAAGGGGAGGAGGGGTCTTGGTCGCGGCTTAGATCTACGTGCAATATGCAGCACTTGGCACGATATTTTTCGCTGTTGGTTTTAAATCATTTAACTTGCCTAGGAGACGACGACGACGACGATGATGATGATGATGACGAGACTGCAAACTCCAAGCTGCGACTACGACTCCGATGAAGGCGCAAGACACTTAAAACGTGATCGAAAAATGATGTTGCCCCAACCGCAAGCTAGCTCCCCAAACACCCCAGAATCCCAGCATCATGAAGAGAGAGAAAAAGAAACCATTTAAGCTCTGAAATATTTTAAAATAATATGATTAAAAAAACAACACCTGAATTAATTAAATTATATTTATTAAACTGCGAGAATTAAGCTTACAGATCTGCTTAAGATATTATCCAAACTCTTTATTTCCTCCCTTTTATTCCAGTGCAGCTTTTCTAACTTTTGGGCCAGCTTCTTTGAGTTCTGAGCTCTAGAGTTCCTCCAGAGTCCTGAGTCCGCATCTGCATCTCAGCAATTCTGACAGTGCGGGGGAAATAAGGTCACGTGCAAAATATGTTCGTGGTGGTTTCAGACTTGGACTTGGACTGCTCCTCCTCAGATCCACAGCTCCCCAGAGATGTTAATGATTTGCAGCTCTCGACTCCAGACGCTGGACGGTCGCTCGGTCGGTCAGCGGCGGCAATTTTGCATATTTCGCCCGCTCTGGCAAGATAGTGGGTAATATGCTCGTTAATGTGCCCGCTGCTCTCCCTCGACCGGGTTCAAAAACCAGGAAGTGACTCAACAACACAAAAAGCAACAGCAACAGCAACAGCAACAGCGGCGGTGGAGGTGAAAAATATGACTTGGTTATTTATTGTTGAAGTGTTGCAGTGCAAAAGCGGAAAGGGGGACTAAACTTCAGCTTTTGGGTATTTAGACTGTGATTTATTTTGGCCAGCTCGGCGGGCGGTGCGAACAAATCCAACGCCGCAAATTGTATTGAACTGCAGCGAGAACGGGGTAACCACATACCACATGCATTAACCAGCCAGCCACCGAGCCAATCCATCCACTCCGGCTCAGACTACAATAAGCCATAATTATCAAATGCCAAACAGATCGGATTCGGTTTTGGGTTTAGAGTTCTTGGAGAGAACCTCCTGGGAATCTCGAAACATATATATATATATATATATATTTCGGGGGCCAATTGCCAATGTCAGAGGGATCATAATTCATTAAAATTAGAGAAGATTTGGGTACACACGAGAATATTAATTGGGGCCTCAGAGAAAAGGTTGCTTAAAGCCGAAGCTTCGCAGAAAAGGTGGAGCGGATTAATACACACGGATGCTAAGGATTTATTAATCAGAAATTAATTCATTAGTAAAGTCATTAAGAAAATTGGGATAATTTAAAGCCTTTTCTGTTTAATTTAAGACTCTTAAAATAAGTTATGGTTTTTAAATATGTTAAAACCTTTTAATATTTACTAAATTAAATTTTGTAAGTTAATCTCTGAGAAAAATCATCAAAGTTCAAATAGGCCCCAAATTTCTTTAGAAAAATTCCAGGAAATCATCATCAGGTTCATTAACTTGTTCTTTACCATATCTCCCAAGACGGATATCCCGATTATGGTACTCATTACTAATGCGATTTGAGAGACCCATCATAGTTTGACCTCAAATCGCCTTAAATATTTGAATAAATGTCTGGTTCCCTTCCAATAGGGAAGCTTATGTAACCTGGAAGTCCTCGGCAATAGATAATCTCTCATGCTAATGCCTTCTCACGCCTCCTGTCTTCCCCACGATCCTCCGATGCTCCGAAAAAAATATATATCCACTGTCACATATCGCCTAGACCCTTCTCAATCAATTTCGATTGGTAACATAACTGCAGGCAAACACAAATCGAATGAGCGAGCAAACATCTAAGGTGCTCCGGAGCAATCCGACAATCGCTGGTGATCGGAGGGGGGCTATCGGGGTATCCGGGGGATCGGGGTTCCTGCTCCAAATGCTGATCGCTGTCCGAATCGATAAAATGCACCGCGATCCGTGCGGCACACATCAAATTAGTTATTAATTGAAGTGGAAAGTTCTCAGAATGTGTACGCTCAGCGGGCGGTCAACGCGCATGCGTCTCGTACTGGGACTGGGACTGGGACTTGGAGCTGGAGTTGGACTTGGACGCGGAGTCGCAGTCGGAGTCGGGATTGGTATTGAGTTTTTTCGGAGAGGAGGATACCAAGAGCTACCTCACCAGCATTCTACATCGTACCTGCCTGTTACTCGGGGTCTTCGGTCTCGTTTGTTCGCTGCCTTGTTAACCATTTAACCTGTTTTAGCCTGCACTTGGGAAAAATATTGAGCAGTTCTTGTTGATTAACTGGATAGGTGTTGAATAATGGTAGAAAAGAAAATATAATTGTAAGGAAATTATTGAAACAATAGCTACATTATAAATAAAATTAATTTATGCTTATAAAATCAGTTAATTTATTTTTAAATAAAATAATAATAATCATAGCATTGTTAATTAATTTATTTATATTAGTAGCATTGTTAATGACTTTTATATTTTATTTAGCAAATAATTACAAATTATGATCAGCGATATTTATATCGATTTATACAATATTTATATTTTCTTGCAACCATAATTTCCTTATAAATATATTCACAAATTATCTACAAATAATCATAATTTATTATTTTAAAATGATCATTATATTCCCAATATGATAACTAGGACACTTGCCTACATTTTCTCTGCGTGCATCCTGCCTCCTTCACTCTCTTTTCGGCTAACCGCTTAGCTCGCTGTGAGCGCGCATTTAAATTTTCATTTATTATGGAAAATGCCAGGCGCATTTCTAATTTGAGTCATGTGACCAAAAACAGTTTTGTCCTAGTTGTCGCCCGTGTGCCAATAGCTCCTGCAACCACAAAACGTTTTTGAACAATTGGTGAATGGCTGGCCATAAATCTTTTATTTCTTTGGAGAGCTCGATGCGGAGGGGTAGAGAGTACGGAGTGTGGGGCATTTCATGAGAAAGTATGTGGGGAGCAGTAGCCGCTGTCTGCGGATCTGCAGGTCTGTTTGTTTGCCTGTCATTAGAAAGAGCCGAGTCGCGTTGGGAAAGAAAAGATCCCAATCCGAGCGTCGGATGGAGAGACACTAGACCGAAAGTCTACGCTCACTTGTGCTTCTTTAGATTGGACTCGAAACTCGGCTCAAGTGCACTTGTACGCCAAAACAAGCCACGTCACTTTGGCCACTCCACCGGCATTCCCCCTTAGCCATTCCCCACTATCTCCTATGTATATGCCACTGATGGAGCAGCACCACCGCGCACCACTCGAATCCACTCCATGCAACTCACATGCGGCGTCATCATCGGGGAATGGCCATCACATCAAATCGCAAGGAGTTCCAAAATTACACGGTCAAAAATGAGATAACTTGGCTAAGTAGAATTCTGAATTAATTGGGGTTAAATATATGAGATAACTCATTTATCTTTATTTATTTATTTATTTATTTATTAAGAATATTAAGAATAATAATTGCAACTCCTTTCCCAGATTCTCTCTTTATTGATTTCCCTTACATTTCCTCTACTTTTCTCCCTGTGCAGCTTCCATCTCTCTGTCTTGGCCAAAGCTGAAAACAGTAACAACGAACGGGCAGCTTTTGGCTTTCACTCGACATCTCGTTAAGTGTCTTGTAAATGGCATTGTTTTCGTTTTTCATTCAAAAATGTGTGTGCGTCGTCTGCCAGGTCGGACAATGGCAATGTTTTTACCAGTTTTCTCGAAGACGTTTAACAAAGTGCTGGGCCGCATTGCCCTAGACCGTCATCATATTTGTCATAAACTTCATAAATTTCTTCTCCCCCCTGGAAACTGGGACCTTGTTGGTATCAGGTGTTCCATCTGCAATGTGTGGGGACGGATGCCGGGCCATTGCATTAGCATCTGGATTTACATAATTATGTTTATCTATATGTGGCCGGCCTACATATATCAGCGAGCGGTTTGCCCAACATCAGTTCAAATCAAAATTTTATGCTGAATTATCATAAGACGGCTGTATTAAGATACCAAGGCAGAGGAGATCACTTGGCCATTATCATATAAATGGTGCACAATATTGATCAGCGAGGGATTTCACCAGAAATATGCATGTAATGGCTGAATCTTATCTCTGATTACGGTGATCTTGGGGCAAAGAGCTCGAGCTAAAGCGTGAAATCAAATGCAAAAGCTTATTTAAGAAATGGAAATGAAATAAAAAGCAACCCAATACCCATACTTAAGTGGTGTGTGTGGTGGGGATATCTATTAATTAAATTACTTATTATATATTTTGAACCGAAAGTAATGGCTTTGAAGAGTCGGAAGTTAAGAAAATTCTCTTAATAATTTATGATTAATATTAAATAAATATTTATTGTATTTAATATATTTCCATGATCATTAATTCACAAAAGTAAGCCACATCACCTTATCGCTGAATGAAGGCAGCCATCGTGAAAGGAAACTGTGAAATCAAGTGCAAAACCTTCGACGGATTGTGATTGATCTTGATTGATCGTTCGCCTAGGCAAAGATCATTTATTGCGGCCCTGTCGGCTCCCGGAAAGTTCATGACTCAAGGATCATCTATAATTTGCTTTCTAAAATATATATCCCCCTGTGATCGATGACAAGGAGGTTGTGGATCGTCGGTCGTCGGTCGACGATCGTCGATCGTGTGTTGTGCCATTCATTGAGGCATTTAATTGTCATGCGACAAAATGCAAAAATCTTACAAGTAACTGCAGCCGGTGATCTGCGGTTCAAAAGACCACAGACATGACTCTCCCCGCTCTTCTGATCTTGAACATGACCGTGATCGAGGATCGGCATCGGGAATCGGCATCGGCATCGACATCGCGATTTTGGTGATCGGTGATCGGTGCCTTGGCCTCCTTCATGACTTCCACTTTAAATGAGCTCGCATGTTGCAGTGCCCCTTTTTTATGATACCCTTTTTGGGGCATACCTTCAGTACTTTAATTTAGAAAATAAATGGTTTACAAATAATTATAATTAAATTATATTGAAATTAAAAAAAAGAAATATGGGAATATACAGTGATTTGTCTATAATAATAATAAATTCCAAATATAAGTTTATTGATTCGTCTAAATATTTATTAGCCTGGTTCCTATTTATGTATGTAAAATATAAATAATTTATTTTCAATCAAAAGCTAAAAAAAGTTCTTAAAATTATTCAAAATATATTCTATAAAATCTTTTCTATTAAATTTCTTTTTATAATTTAATATATTAAATATATCTCTTAATTACTGAATAAAAAACCACTTTAAGGGTAATCCCAGGTTCGACCTTCATTGTCTGCCTTTCTTTCGTGTCTTATTTTTTATACTTTAGTTAACCCAGACTCTAATTCGAATTGGCGAACTGCATTGACTTGTCCGCTGACTTTTCATACATTCAATTCAATTAAACAAATTTCTGTTCGGTCGGTGGCTGGCTGGTCCGCTCTCTCGCGAGCCAAACTTTTCTATTTGGCCCCAAAAAAATAGGTAAAAGAGCGGGAGAGCTGGGGGGAAAACCAAACAAAAACAAACAAGACCCAGGCAACAAAGTGTTAAGACAAACGTGCAACGGTTTGGGGTCAGTACCATTCACTTTTGGCTCGTTTTAAACTGGAGTTAAGTGCTATTTGAGGTAAGAATTTCATTACGTACTCCGTACGTGTGCGCTTTGCGCCTTGGATTTTTTCTGTGACTGTGTCCCCGCCGTATTCCAAGCTCTTTTTATTTTTTGGGAGGGGAGCCAGACTTTCGGGGACTTCCCATAAGTAACCCAAACTGAGCATTGCAGACACTGGAGAAAAGTAGGTGTATATTAGGAAGGCCTTGAATTCATTTTTTATAAAATATTATTTAGTGCCTTGAAATTCTAGAGCTTGTAATTAAATTGTCTTCAAACAAAGAAAAGATTATATATTAAAATAAGTTTGTGCTTTCTCAGTTTTACGAGAAGGCGAAATTTATAGTGTCGATCATCGATTAATTAATACATAATATAGGAATATTTAATATACATTTTTGTAAATATTAATTAAAAATTGTACACTCGATTTTAAAGAAGATGCTGAGAAGTCGCCAGAGAACAGGTCTTTTTTAATGCCACAATAATGATAATTACCTCAAGAATTAAACTATATTTCTTACTCCTGATCTCTGAGCTATTTATATATTCTTAATATTTAAAAGTAGTTTTCCTCAGTGACCATTGGCAGAGATGCAACTCGGACTGCGACTGCGACGACGACGACACGTTTGCATTTTGAAAAGTCACGACCCACTTAGCCAGCCATGAGTAACGTAACGCTAACGGACGAGGCGGGATGAGACGCTTCGGGGGAAGGCCGGGCAAATGGCCAGCGTCTAGTACTTGGCCAAGTGTTTGTTTTTCTATAAACAAATCGAATCGAGCTTGAGTCGAATGGCATGGAATCGGAATCGGAACGCGACGATCTGCTAACGAAGCAACCGAAACGCACCATTCCAATCCAAAAAAACGATACAATCCAAGATCCCATTGGATCTGTGTGAGTCACCTGGAGATGCGTTGATTAATTGCCCGGCTGACATCGGTGTGGAACCGCAAAAAGCTCTAAAAGACCAACTCCCAGGCCTGGCTAAAGTGAAATCTTTTGGACTCTATGTGGCCCCCTGTTTGTTCGTTTTCAACAAACATTTTTCCTCAGCATCATCGGGCATCGGGCATCGGGCATCGGGAGATCGTGTGAAGAAGAAAGTGAAGTTCACAGGCATCGACACAAAACCTTAACCGAAAATAAACCTTTTTTTTTCGTCTTTCTGGTATATAAGTAGTAACAACAATAGCTGATAAAACAAATACATTTGTCGCCTGGGAGAGAAATGTAAAGATGGTTATTCAAAACCAAACTCAGACTCAACTCAGCCTCGGCCGTGATTTATTTGCTTGTCCCCCCCAGTTGCCAGAAAACATTGGCTGGGTTTAAACGATGCGGGAAATTCTAACAACAAAGCAACAGCAATTTGACGTTTAACCACAGACAAAGCCAGGGCTAGAGCCAAAGCCAAAGCTAAAGCCAAAGCCAAAATGCTCGTGACCGTTAGACAAATAATATTAAAAATCAGCCACGATGGCCGGGGCCAAAATTAGAGAAATAGAGACATTGTCGCCGCGGCACAACATCATCAACAGCTATTGAAAGAGCCCGAAAGCCGAAAGCCGAAAGCTGAGAGCCCAACGCCGAAAGCCAGTTCATTTACATTTACATAAACCAAAGCTAAAGCCAAACCGAACTCAGCCCCATGATGATGGCCAAAAAGAAACCCATCAGCAAAGAAGTCTGGGGAAGAGTCGTTCGTCGGTTCCTAAAACGCATTTTTCCACTGTCGCCGCTGCACGCACGCGCTCATAAATCAAAAGCCAACTTGTTTATAACTGAAAGCGATCAATTAAAACGTTAACGCAAAAAAAGCCACAGCCGAGAATCGCTGGAAAAAAAATAACAACAAACCAAAAACAAAAAAAAAACAAAACAAGGCTGAAAAAGTATATAAAATTCAGCTGGGAAGATGAGAGCGTTGATCGTTGATCGCCGATCGCGATGCTTGATCGTGCCGAATTTGAAAACTGGCCAACGGATCTCTTGGCCAGGTTTTCTGTGCATTCCGCCGGCCCGATTCTGTGTAAAAAGCCCCCCCCCCAAAAAAAAAACACACAAACAAAGCGAAATGGAACTCGGGGACAGGGAACAGGGGAAGGTGGGACATTTAAGTAAATTCCAGTTAAAAAGTTAAAGCTGTTAACTGCATTTCGGTGTCAACATTATGGCTAAATGAATTGGGTTTTATGGTCAGCATCGAAAGCTAATCAATTGTTCGGCCCGAATGAGTCAACAGTGTCTCTCTTTCCCTGATCGAAACGGACAATTAAATGTGGGGAAAAGTCGGACATTCTGATTTTATGATTACTCAATGGCGGAGGATGATTAAGTTGCTTTAACAAATGGACAGGCTTAACGTGTGATTGAAGATATGCCTCTCGGAGGTGTCTTTGGGCGGGGAATTTACGGCCAATTTAGATGGGGTTAAGTCATTGAAGTTTGTGTTTTTATTTATTTTAGAAAAGGAAATTCAAAACTTTATTTTTTGTTTTAAATTATATAAAAATGTGAACTTTTAAATGCATTAATAACAGCATAAGACGGAGGGCTTTGCACTGCAGAATCCTATTTTATTTCTATTTTATTATATCTTCTATCATATTAAATACCTGTTTACATATTTATCATACTAAATATTTAAATATTTAAGACACTTAATTGACCTTAAATTTTTGATAATTATCTCACCCATCTAACGGCATATAATCTGAGGGAAAACATTTAAAATTGAGCTTCAGCCGAAACAATATCATACCTTATCGGTCAGAGGCGTCTTGACCATCTGCCAGACATCGAGAGGAAGATGCTGCCCGAGAACCTTGAAGCAAGGCAGATCTCTGCGCACGATCACAAATTCCAGTTGCCCAATCGAGCGCTAAAACGTCGGGACAGGACGGAGGAGCGCCTCCTGTCGCATCACAAGCTTTCTCTTTGCCATTTTTACCACCATTCGATGCTTATCGCTTGAAACTTGCAACACCCCGAAAAACAATGTTGTCTTATCAGTCCGAAGAGGGGTTTTCCGGAGGGGAGAGCGCCTTGACAACACCCCTGCTAAGGCCGCGGAAATACTTACTCCTCGTATTCGCACTCATATCGCGCATTATCAATAATGTGCAATGCTACAGCTCATAAAATGCAGCCAGCGAAAATATTAAATATTTTACGCTGACCAAGAAGAAGACCCAACCCAACTGCAGCTCGGGATCGGACGGGATCGGATCGGATCGGATCGGATGGCTTTTTGCCTTGATCAGGTGCCGCCAAGGTAGATCCCCAGCGAACACTTAGCAAAGCAAAGTTCAGGCAACAGATGAGAGGCTCCTGCACTAAGCACTAAGCGAAAAGATGAGCTAAAATGTATGAACATTTTATCTTAATATGAGCAGTTAATTTGTAAAGCTTAATTAGAAAGTGGAGCTTAAAATTTGGCAGCTTTGTCAACACAAATTTCACGCCTTTTAAGAGCTGACACCACTTTCTTTGTTTGCCTGCTCATCATTATTAATTTAATGATTTTGCTCATTTAGCATATTTACAAATGAATTAATTAAATGATAATGGGATTTATTAATGACTGTTTGGGGTAAAGAATGCTAAAAAGAGCTTTAAAAATACTAAGTAAATTCGTTTCTTAAGTTTTAAAATGATTTTGTAAGCTAAGAAATCTTTCTATAATATTTTTTTACATTTACTTGGAATAAAAGTAATATTCCCTTAACTTAATTCCTTAAATTTATAAGATATTTTAGTCCAAAATTTATATTTATTAATTACGAATTTATCCATAATTCTTTCATATTTTTTTCTCTGTTTCCTTGATGCTCAAGAAGCTTCTCCCTGTGCACCTTCGATAACCAGGACGAAGACGATCCCGATGCGTGCGGTGCGATAAGCAGCCGATGCAAAACCATTAATTAGGAGCTGCAGATACCTGGTGTATGGTGTACCTGTGGAAGTGCCCTCTCTCTCTCTCCCAGTCTGTCCCAGTATCGCTCTCTGTTCGCTCGAAATTAAGGCTTTAATCGTGCATAAAAATACGTGAAACTTACGCGTCTTCGGGGACTTCCCCTCCACCCTGCTCCCTGCACAGCCTCATCGTCGTCAGATGCAACGTGATCGCGATAAGATAAACTGCATACAAATTTGCTTTTATGCGGAGTCAGGGTTTTGGGTGATGCTTCGGGAGGGGATCTCAGGGATGTGAAGTGAAAATGATTATTATTATTTATGCAGGGTATCAAATATTCCCTCAACGCGTGTGTCAACGGGCCGGTGTCTGTCATTTATTTCAATGAAAACAATCAGCACTGACTTGCTGCCTGAGACCAGGGCCCAGGCCCAGAGCCCAGAGCCCAGAGCCCCGCTCTTGTGGGCTCATTAATCGGCCGGCAATATGTCAATGTCGCGGCACTACGTCGTATATATCTTCACCTTGTTCCCCGCAAAACCAAGCTCTCCTTTGGCTGTCGATGTGCCTGATGATGACGATGATGAGGAGAATGATGGTGATGATGACGGGGTGGGTCGTCGACCATAAACCTAAACCCATTTTCCATTTGCAATTTCACAGTTGCATATGAGCCTTAGCAGCGCAAATTATCGAAGGTAACTGTAAAAAATTTATTAAATAAAGGGATTATAACCGAATTAAAATTACTCTATGGGGAAATATTATAAAAAAATATTTATGGTAGGAAACAAACCGTAAAAATATTATTAATTTTCTGTGAAATAATATTAAAGTTGTCTGAAAGGTATTCTTTAAAATTCCTAAAAATAGGTTTAATCAATTAAATTTTTTTGTAACCCCCTTCCTTCCCATTAGTTAATTTTTTACGGTTAGCAAACAATTAATTTCCAGCCTATAAATCAAGCCAAATTCCCCGATTTCCAACTGTGAAAAGACCAATTTTCCGACTAAAGCATGGCAATGGCCACAAAGTTAAATGCATCCCCGGCATGAAGAGTATTTCCACATGGCGAATTCCCCTCTACCTCTAGCTGATTGTTTTATGCCTCCTGCCCCTGGGTTCGTCTGTCTATCTCCCTCATTGGCATTACCTCACCCTCATGATCCTCCCTCTCGGTCGAAAATCGCCGGCGACTATCTCTTTGCATCTGCGTTGAAGCGCGAAAATTGCAAACCAATGTTGTTTTGACAATGTGCAATAATTTGTAGTCAATTTTATGTGTCTACCGTCGATTCGGTCGGTTCAGGTCCGCTTGTTTCGGAAAATCTTCCCCTCCATCCGAGACCCGCCACTGCCCGGGGCACAATTTATGGCTGGTAAATTAGCAAGAAATGGAAATTAAGAAAAATGTTGCTTTTATTGCAAACAGTTGTAGTCGTCTTCCAATAAAAGCATATTTATTTATACATTGGGCCTGTGATCGGGAGGCCTGGAACTTGGAATTGGGAACCTGAAAACACAGAGAGGGGAACGCAGACCAGACCAGACCCGACTTTTACGACCCTCGATTCGTTTGGAGTCTAATGAGGCAAGTGGTGGGTGCAATGATTGGGTGGCTACCTAATTGACGACGGTTGCACATGGGAAAATATATATTTCTGCCGCCTCCTAATGAGATTGCCTCTTCGATTTTCCTTCTGTTTTTTTTTTGTTCCTCTCTTTGGCGTTACCTCCTTTCCCTTTCAACCTTTGATAGATGGCCAAAAAGTTCAGACTGATGGCTCTGGCATTAGCACTAAGCTTCAGCCGGGGCCAAGCACTTTGATTTGACTTTGGGCACCGAAAATCGAAAGAAAAAATGCCCGAAACGAGAACCAGAAAATGCGAGAGCGAATCAAAAAGAAAAACTTCTAAACTGCAGTCAGGGAAATTTTTTGATGTAGGTTTTCGGCCAAGAAGCAAGTGGGAATGGGGTAACAGGAGCGGTTTGGAGGCGCAAAGGGTTGTTTATTTTGGAATAACAGCAGCGGTTAATATCTTAAAATGTGCTGAGAATAGGAAAAATTAAAAATATTCTATATTTACTTAGTTTCTAATATTAATTTTGGCTTTGTTAATATTTTTAGGTAACAATTTTAATTAGGAAAAATTTAATTCTTTGTGGTTAAAAGCTATTTATTTATATTAAATTTTATAATTATTATTAGTGATATTTTAGAAAATTTAATTACTTTAATTGAGCTAGAAAAATATCTTAAATTCCACCCCTAGTCTAAGACTACCCCCCTGACCCCAGCTCAGTTAAATCTTAAGTTCTGCGAGGGCAATCTATAAATAAAAGGCATCTCTTTTGACACTAAACTGACTTGTAAACCGAAATATTTACGTCGACTTCTTTTCGCTGCGTATGCCAAATGACAGACGGAACCCTCCAAAGAGGCCCCCCCCCCAACCGAGGGTCCCGGGAAAACAGCAGCAAAAAAAAACAGCTAAAGGAAGCTCCGACCCCAAACGGGCCTCTAAACTTTCCTTACCCGAAAGGAAACAACGTGAACAAAAAAATTCAATTGAAAGTTTGCCTCTTGGATTGGCGGTGTCTGCACTCTCCCCGGTTCCCACTTCAACTCATCCGTTACTTTGTAACAAATCCCACAGGCAAAATTGATAAAATAAAGGAAAAAAAAAGGGGAGAGATATATGTGGATGTGGGATGTGGCTATATATGCCAGCGGGTTCGGAGAAAGTAAAAGCAAAGAAAAGTTTTTAATATTTGACGTGTTTTTTTGCAAACTTTTCTAGGTTTTCGTTTTCCGTTTCGCACCGCATCGAGATGAGGGAAAAGAAAATATTGAAAAGGGTTTAGTCCGGGCTTGAACTCTTCTCCGCTGGTTAGGCCACAGACATGTGTGTATCCGCCAGATACAATTTTCTTCGAGTTCCCATACCCGAATCCCATTCTGAATGTTGCACATCAAAGGCGAGCTGGGAGCTAGCTGGCTTGCTAATGATTGATTGTAAAATTCGCTAATTTAAGCAATGCGAATTTATGTTTCGGCGGTGGGGGCCCCATCAATTTTATTGCGCATTTAATTGATCATAAAAATTATTCATTCATCGGGTGCTGCTTCGGCGAACTCGTTTCCAGCCAGCAGGCAGCAGCCAGCGAAAAAATGCCAACTGTGGTGGGGCGGCTCATTGACTCAAATAAAGGCAGCATGAGCACACGATGGCCTGGCCAGCGATTTCAAAGATGAGATATACGACTGCCATATAGATATCTTTAAAATATGCATGGGAAGTAGTAGATATCGTCGCATAAATACCAAAGGCGCTGGCGGAGGGGTTTTTCTCTGTTTAAAATTAATTCAAATGGAACAATCGTGGGATGTGTGCTTCGATGAGTGAGTGTGTGTGGGGCGCGAGGTTGGGCTGATGAGTTTTTTTAGAACCTCAGAAAGTGTGTGGAAAATGTCAGGGGTTAATTAGATATTTTTTAAGGGATTTAAACTTTAAATAAATCGGGGGAAGTCTGAGCTTTGGTTTAATATTATTTAATATAAAAATCTGAAAAAATCAATAGCTGAAATCGAAGTGTAACAAGCCTACATAAATTGATAAATAAAAATATAAAAATATTAATAACTGCAGGTAAATATTATTTGCTATTTTAATAGCTTTAAGGTTAAAATTAAATGCATAGTAAGCATTTAATAAATGCTTGCCAAGTGACTTTACAAAAAATAAAACTGAAGTTCCAGCAATTGCCCAATATGTGTTGCACAACTTTCCTTAATTATCATAGTTTTCTCTTTAAACGTATGTAAAATAAATTTAAGTTAAACTGCAAAATAATTAAATAAAAATATAATTTTTAACATTATTTTATAGCCAAGCTTTATCCCTGAATTTTTCCATTTTTAAGCCTCAATCTTTCTTGCATCCGTCATGGAATAGTCAAGCGCTTTTAATGTTTATCTTGCGAATTTTTTTTCGGACGTAATAGAACACCGCTCTGACATAAACAAAACCAGAGCTAAAACAAAACCCAATAGTGCTGTGAAAATGTACAGAAAGCAAAAAGAAATCCGGTTGCTGGCATTGGAATTCGCAGTCGGTATCAAGAATCCATATAAAATGTCAAGGCGAGATAGTTTATGGCTTATCAGCGGCAGACGAAAAAATAACAATTGTAATTCTGTGGGAATGAATGAGGAATAAAAACTCAGAGGTTTGTTTTGATTATCAATTTTTTGTCATTTATATATTTTTGTGTTTCGGGTTTTTCTTTTCGTTTTTTTTCTCTTGTGTCTATAAACTAGAAAACATAAAGTTAAAAATAAAATACATATTTATATTATATGTCCGAATAGTTACAGTATTTACAACAAGCGGGGCGAGTAAATCTTAATAAAAAGTTATGCATATGTACTAACATGTAATCAGTCGATTTATGTTTTCAATTTTGCTTGATTCGTGTTATAATTTTGTATTAAATGTATACAGTCCATTTGTTTTTATTTATTTACAATATTTTGATAATTTTTCATAGAATTAATATGGCTGTAAATGGTAGGCGGGGCGGGGCTGTGGTGGATTCGGATACAATTTATTAACTTACAAAATAAACTAACTAATGAGGATAAGCTTAGGTCTAGACATAGGTTGGTAGGAAATTGGTAATTCTTCTTAATAAATTAATTAGCGCTTAATGCTAAAACAAAATATCACAATGATTAAACAGATTAACGTACAATTAACATTTAACTTATATACATTTAACTCTTGCACTCTTAATTGAAGTAGAGCGCGCTTGTTTTTTCTTTACTTTGTTAACTAGTTTTCTGGTTTCTTGCTTTTGGAATGCACTTTTCAAATTGGCAAGTCAGGAGGAGCTGGAGATTCAGCTAGAGATGGAGCTTAGAGAATAGAAAATTGGTAAAGAGAGGGCGTAACACACAACCTGGTAGATTTTAATCGCCAAGAAGACCAAACTAATCTGTACGGCTCTGTGTTTCATTCTGTTGTTTGCCGTTTTCATGTTCCTCCTTTTCTGGCCTTGTCGATTTTGGCCAAAACACAATTTTTGGGGGCCGAAAAAACCAGCACAGACAGCCAAGGCACACACACGTGCTGATCTCTCTCTCTTTATCCTACGCTTGGGGACTTTCTCGGTTTTCAAGTTTTCTGCAGCAAGGTCAGGCAGCAGCACTGCTGCTTTGGGAAATTCTGACTACCTTTTTCCTAATCTCTGACTAGCTGGGAAAAAAGAAAACCTTGGCGTGATCTTAGGAAATCTTTCTAGAATATTTTGAGCAACATCTTCCCTATCTTCTCAAATTAACTGGCATTAATTGTTGGCTGTAAGTTGGTTTTATCTGAGTCAAATCCTCTTAACAATTGTTTTCCTTTTCTTATACACACACGCACAGGCGGGAAAATGTTTCTATCTATTTTTCCCCTTTTCCACCATTGATTAGCACATGTAATTGTGGCTCAAAAGAGAGGAAAAAAACAGATAACAAAAACCTAAAACAAAACCAATTTTAAACCATGTCTGTAGACGGTCTGGGCCCTAACGTCTAAGGTCTGCTTTTTGTTACA
Source organism: Drosophila truncata (assembly GCA_008042515.1). Lineage (NCBI taxonomy): Eukaryota > Metazoa > Arthropoda > Insecta > Diptera > Drosophilidae > Drosophila > Drosophila truncata. The sequence goes on along the minus strand of VNJQ01004993.1, from coordinate 78,590 downwards.
ATTTTCCTTGGGCCAGACATGAGCTCTGTGATGTTTTGCGTTGCCTATTTTTCGTTAGCCTTACAGTCACAGTCACAGCTACAGATGCAGCTACAGCTACAGCTACAGCTACAGATACAGATACAGATACAGATACACGGGTGTATCTTCTACACACGTCGGGCTTGTTATAGCAAAATGCAGCAGTTAAGATGAACTAACGACTGAACGTTGCAAACAGGGAAAACGAGGGAAAAACAAAAACAACAACAACAAGAAAAAAATACTGGAAAACGACAAAATAAAGGAGAAAAATAAGGAGGAACGTAACGTTCAAAAAAAAAAAAAAAGAAAAGAAAACCAAAGGAAATACTTTTGGGCCTGCGCTGCCTTTTGTTGCTGACTGACTGGTTGGTGTTGTGGCTACACAGAAATAAATCTATGTCTATGTCTTGTCAAGTCATAAGAATGTCAGAATATTAATTAAGAATTTTTGTTTAAAGACCCTAAATATGGGTGACCCTTTTAAGCTGAAAAATATCTCATAAGCTAACTAAAAATATCTGAAATTTCTTTCTCTGTAGCCGCTGCTCGGTGTGTGTTGCATGCAACATCAATTTTCTGAATCTAGCTGCGAGCCAGGAAACTGAAAATAGCTGGCCGTAAGAAAACAGAACAGGGCCAACAACAAAACAACAATTGCCTGGCTCGCCAGCTATTTTACTGTTGTCTTTTTGTTGTTATTGTTGTTGTTGCTGCTGCTAGTTCTTGGTTGCTGCCCAGTTCTTTCCCCACTCGATTTTTCTTTTACTTTTGCTATTTTAACATGTAACTAGGCTTTTATCGCTAAACGCTCGCATTTGCATATTGAATGCAATTCCCCCTTTTTTTTACTTTTTTTTCTGTTGAAACCCGAGGAAGTTAAACTTGTTTTCTACTTTTTTTGAGGCTAGCAAATGGTCTGAAAATATTCTAGATCAGCTTTCATAACTCAACAAGATCGTTTGGCGGTCAGGGTGGTGCTATTTTCCTTTTTTATGGTTAAAAAAATGTATTAAAATTATTTAGCTCCAATATAAAGTGTAAAAAACCATCTCCTTCTATCTCCAACTCTCCTAACCTTGCCTTTAACCCTTTTCTTTACCTCTACTTAATCCTAAAACCCCACTCACATGTGAAGATTTCTAGATGCTGGCGTTGGTTGTGTTGGCGGCAGAGGCAGACTCTGCTGCTGGATGCCACCCGCCAGGGGTATCATCTGTGGTACCGAGGGATGGCCTCCACCGCCACCACCCACCGAACCTCCACCCATCAGCAAGGCCGCCTGCTGTTGCTGCTGTTGCGTAGTGTTGTTATTTCCGCGAAGTTGCTGCTGCTGCTGCTGTTGTTGCTGCTGCTGCTGCTGCTGATGCAACGACGGCTGTCGGCGGAAGCTGCCCGGCTGCTGGGGCGGCGGTGGTAACATAAACTGCTGCTGGTGATGATGCACCTGGTGGGGAAGTGGCATCGCCTGCTGGTGGACATGATGGTGATGGTGGTAAGCCGCATGGTTGATCGGCACATGGCAACTTTGGCCCCCCGCGCCATTGGTAGAGCGCTGCGACGACGACACATCCGGCAGGGCAAATCGCAGCTTCTGCCAGAAGAGCTTGTCGCCCCACTGCAGATACGTGTTGGTCTTCAAATACAGACGTAGATCCGGATCCAGCTCCTTCTGCGGCACTTCACCCAGGACAATGACTATCAACCGGCGGCGTCGATCACGCAGGACCGACTGGTGAGCGGATTTGAACTCGAAGCGGCACCACTCGGACTTGATGAAGTTCTCACTGACCACCATGATGGTGCGACGGCTGCTGTCGATGGCCTGGACAATGGTCTCCGGCAGGTAGCCGCCCACAGGGAAGTCTCGCTGATGCAGGCACAACTTGTAGCGATGAGCGCCCATCTCCAGCATGGGGGCCAGCTCCTCGTTCACAAACAGCTCATCCTTCGAAGAGTACGAGACAAAGGCATCGAAGAGCTTCTCCCTCTCATTCTTGTCCACATCCTTTTGGGCATTGTAGAAGAGCCTCACGCCGAAACGCGAGTGGCACCACACACGCATCTCCTGGCGGAAGATAAACACCAGCAGAGTGCAGATCATCACGAATATGAAGGCCGTCAGGATGGCCACCAGAATGGGAATGTAGTCCTGCTTCGGCGGCTGGTTTAAGATCATCTTCGTGGAGGTGGCATTCGAGACATTCTCGCTGCCAGCCTGCTCCGCAAAATCATAGTTATTGTCCAGGCCCAGGGGCAGCGTTTGGCTACACTGCACCACGGGCAGGGAGGTGGCCTCGGCGGACTGTGGGTACACCACCATCTGCTGGGTGTTGTTGCCACTAATTGACTCACACTTCGTCTTCAGCTTGTCCTGCACATACTCATGGCGGTTCATGTAATCCCTTAGCTTGTCGATGAACTCGCAGTGGCAGCTCCAGGGATTACCCGCCAGCCGAAGTTCGTTGAGGTAACTGGGCAGGAAGTTCCATACGGCAAACGAGGTGATGGCATTGTGGTCCAGTCGCAGGATCTTCAGATGATACAGGTGCGTGAAAGTCAGAGTGTCAATAGTGGCGATGGCATTGTGTTGCAGATACAGTTCCTGAAGATTATCCAGGCCCTGGAACTCGTTGCCATTGAGAGCCCTCAGCTGGTTGCTCTGCAGCTGGAGTACCTCCAATTCCAGCAGGCCGTAGAAGGTGCGATTATGGAGCACCTCAATGCGGGAGTGATTCAAATGCAGAACCTTTAGCCGCTTGCGACCGATGAAGGCGTGACTCTGCAGCTCCCGGAAGTTGTTTCCATCCAAATAAAGCTGCGTGGCATCCATGGGTATGTGGGAGGGCAGAGCCTGCTCGTAGGTGGCCCGGCTGCAGTCGACCACATTCGAGGTCCAGGATTGATCGTGGTAGCAGGAGCATCTATCCGGGCACTCCATCTTACAGTCGCAGGCCTGGAAGTCACAGCAGTGGCACAAAGCGAAGCAATGCGAGGCGTATTTGCAGAGGAAGTCATCCGATCGCGCCTCGATGAGGGAGACATGCGAAGAGCCACGGGCATAGGCCAGCCGGCAGTGGATTTGATCCAAATCCATCAGCTGCGGCTGAGTGCGCGACTCCCGGTTCACCTTTTGCAGCCAATCCAAATTGCAGTCGCACTCGTAGGCATTGTGGCCAATGTAGAACTCGGGGATCTCCCGATCCTCGGCTATGGGCGACAATCGCAGGGCATTGGGCTCCAGGGTGGTCAGACTATTCCTCACCAGATCCACTCTCGTCAAATTGGGTTTCTTGAAGAAGGTGTATGGCTGGATTTTGGATATCTGGTTGTCGTTCAGGTACAGGACCTCCACGCTGTTGGGAATGGAGCTGGCTGTGATCTCCGTCAGCATATTGTAGCTGGCATCGAAGGTGCTCAGGCTGAGCTCGCTCTCGATCTCGAAGTAGTTTCCCAGCTGTGCGATCCTATTGGCCCTCACATCCAGCCACTGCAGGCCGATGGGAATGTGCGAGTAGTCGAACTTTTCCAGGCGATTTCCCGAGATGTTCAGCCACACCAGATTGGGCAGCTCGGTGAAAAGTCCAGCAATGGATTTGAGCTGATTGCCATCCAAACGGATCGCCTGCAGCTGGCTGTTCCTCTGAAGGGAGCCCGCCTCAATGGATTTCAGCTTGTTTCCTGACAAGTTGAGTATCTGCAGGGAGCTCATCCTATCGAAGACTCCTCTCCTGATTTGGGTCAGCGAGTTTTCCGTCATCCGGAGACCGTACAAATTCTCCAGCTGGGTGATGCTCGTATCTTCAATCTGGCTAATCATGTTCTCGCCCACATCCAGGGTTTTGAGGAGTGGCACATGAGCCAGAGCCTCGGGCACTGCTTTCAGCTTGTTGTCATTTAAATGCAGATCCTGCAGACGACTGCAGTTCATGAGAGACTTGTGATCCAGCCTGGTTATCCTGTTAAAGTCCAGGGAGAGCACAATGAGATTATTCAGACCCTGCAGCGTGTTCTGCTCGATGGTGGAGATGCGATTGCGGGACAGAATCAGGGTGTGCAGATTGGTTAAATCCCCAAAGATTCCCGTCGGCAGCTGGTCAATGTAGTTGCCCTCCAATTTTAGGATTTGCAGACTGGTCAGCGGCCTGAAGATGTGCGCCTCCAGGCGGCTGATCTTGTTGGCCGAAAGGTCGAGCATCATAAGACGCTTGAGACCCACAAATGTGGCTGCATTGACCCACTGGGAGTTGAGTTCATTGCTGGCCAAATCCAATATCAGGAGCTCAGCCAAATCACTGAAGATGCCCGGGGCCAGAACATTGATGGAGTTATTCCTCAGATAAATCTCCTGCAGCTGCTTGGTCTCTGCGAAGAGTTCCGGCGGCAACGAGGACAAACGATTCGCTGACAGATCAACGACTTTCAGTGAAAGCAGACCCTCAAAAGCGCGATCGGCCAAGAAGCTCATGCTATTCTTGGCCATATTCAAATGGGTCAGGCGTCCCAGGGCCGACAACATGGCCGTGGGCAGGCTGACCATCTTGTTCGCACTGAGATCCAGACTCTGCAGAGTGGAGCCGCAGACGCGGGCCTTTCTGGAGCTCAGCGAGGCGCTGAAGTAAAAGTTGCTGATATCCTGGATCTTGTTGTAGGAGGCATTGAGGTGCTGCAGCGACTTTAGCGGGCAGACCATGCCGTCCGGTATCAGCCAAATGTTGTTGAGGCTGAGATCCAGACGCTCCAGCTGCCGGAACTCCACGAAGCTGTTGGAGGCCATCTCCAGCGACATCGTCGACCAGTCGCCGTTGTGTGTGCGAATGGTGAGATTCCTCAGCTCGTGCAGGCCCCGGAAGGAGCCGTCTGTGAGGTTGCCCAGCTTGCAGTACTCGATGGTTAGGTCCCGGAGCTCCACCAGCGACCGGAAGCTGTCCGGACTGAGGCTGCTCTGGAAGAACAGGGCATCGTTGCACTCCAGCCGGAGGCGCACCGTATTGTGCGGCTGAATTACACTGAAGTTGGTGTTCTCCAGCTCCGAGTTGATGGTCCTCAGGTGGCACACCAGGGTGATGTCGTGCTCCCCGCCGCCGGACCAGCGGCACTCGTCGGGAGCCTGGTACAACACCGTCTTACTCAGGGCCGCCCCGAAGATGGGCATCACCCAGGTGGCAATGAGGACGTAGAGCATGTGACTGGTGGCCAGCATCTTGGCGATGCGGACTTGAAATTAGCTTCTTGCGGGGATTCGGGCGGGGGCTTCTCTTCTCTCGATTCGATCTCACTCACTCACACACTTCCCTTTTCTCACCCGTCTCTATTTCTCGCCCATTTTTTGTGTTTTGCGTATTAATTATGGATTTTTGGTTTCGAATTAAATTAAAATCACTTTTCACACATCACCACATATCAGATTTTGTAATGCTTAATGCCTTCTTTTTTATCTAATACGATTTTCTTGTTTTTCCCGCTGGCGCTATTAATTTCTTTCGTGCTTTGCTTTTCCGCTTTTATGTTTTAATTTTTTATTTTTCGATTTCTCGTCGGCTTTCTCAATATCTTTTCTAGTTTCGCGTTGACCGTAATCCAAGTGGGGGGTAGCGATAGCGCGTTTGATAAATTTCTGTGTTCTAAATTTTCTCGAGGCGATACTTCTTCTATTTTTTTGTATATCTTTCTTTTTTCGGGTCCGCTCAACGACAGTCTCGCGTCCGCTCGGCTCGAAGTCAATTTTAAAACTGATCGTTCTCCGTGACGCTCAGTCAGCAGCAAGTGCCACACTCAATCGAGTAGGTGGCCGTTGCAAGAGTGAGTGAATAGGGGTACACAGGAAGAAATAAAGAATCAGTGGAATTAAATAAAAAAGATGAGTTTAACAATAAATTAAATATTTAATTTCGAACTATTTTTTTTAAGGTATTTATTTTATCTATCAACTCAACTAAGAAATATTTCTTATATGGGAAATCATAGGATTTTAATAAAAATAAAACATTTTGTGTAATTCTAAACAACAATTCATAACAACAATTCTTTATTTTTAATTATTTTTAAATATACAAAAATGTAATTTTATACAACAATTGTTATAGTCTTTTATCTTTAAAATTATGTAAAATATCTGATCTTTATTTGTATAAATTTATTAATGGTTTAAAACCATAAATACTTTAAAAATTTGGTTTTGCTTAAATATATTTTAATCATTAAATGAATAATACAAGACTGACATTCATTTTAAGTTGATTTATTAATTACTATTATTTATTATAATTTTATTTATGTATCTTTTAATACAAATACCAAGCTAAATTAATTTCCATAGCCATAAATGGGTAAGCAAAAATACTATTAATATTAACCCCTTGTTTTCTCTCTGTGCAACTGAGAGAAACTGAGTGAAAACCTACCCGGTGAGCGAGCACCCATTGAGCACGCACACAGAACCGAGAACTAGAGCGAGAGATCGATGTGGCACAGAGGATAAAGTAAACAAAGCTATGCAATGCAACACAAAACGCAAACGCAACGCACGATAATAGCCCACAGTGCACAGTGGGTTGCACAGTCAGGCAGGTAGAATTGGAAACGAATGACAGATGCGAAATGAGGAAATGAGATCGCGGGAGATGGTCGATCGGCAGGTGAGTTTGGCTTACAGAAACATGTGTAATGTTTCAAGTCTTTCCGAAATCTGCAACATTTGAGGGTCAAGGTAGAAATTAGTAACATGATATGGTCATAGATATAGATCAAAGGATCTGCCAGGATCTGATAAAAAGAGTTTTTCCCTAGGGAAGCAGGAAAATGGTTAGGAAACATTGCGACAGCAAGTGGAATTTAAGAATTCTCAAGGAAGATATATTTAGGAGATTTATAAAACCTATTTCTGTAAATTAAGAACAAATTTTAAATTTATATAAATATAAATGGGTTTATTTAAGCTGCAAGCTATTTTTATAAAAAAATATTTAGATAAAAAATGCGTATACATAATATACCTGTAAAATCAAGTATACGCTCCATATGCTTTAAAATACTTTTTTTTAATCATAATTGAAAATTCAGTTACTATTTATGCTAAAATTTAAAGATACTCATAAAATATCTGAAAAGGACAGATATCAAATTTTCCTATATGATTTCCGGTTGAAAATTTCTAAACACAAATCGAATTAGCCAACAGAACCCATAACTTGTCACGCCAAAGAGCCTTGATTTCGTGAACAAAAACTCTGCAAGCCCACCAAAGATCCTCACCCACAGCACTTTGGCCCCTTGCTGCTTTATGGACCCACTGTGCGGCACCGTGGGCCTTGCCACCCCGTGCGCCCTGCCTCCGCCTGTCGGTTCCGCTTAGCGTCAAAGCCGAGCAAACAATTCCAATGAGACATTGACACTCGTCACACCGGTTAGACGAGTTTTCCGCTGGCTCTCTTTCTCTCTCCAAATTGAGTGAATTTTCGTATTCAGCAAATGAGAGTTTTCAGCTTCAGCTTCATGAGAGAGCAGATTTATTTGCTGAATAAGTCGGAATTGAGTGCAAGTGGCTGATCTGCGGCTTTTCTTTGCTTCGCCTTGCAGACAGCCACAAAAAGTGAACAGAAAAAAAAAACTGCGGGGAATAATCATAAAAAATTATTGAAATCAATTGTTAATTCAGCCAATGTCAGTTTGATATAGGCGCTCACACACACACACAGACACATGCGAGAAGTCGAGCTCAAACCGACAAAAAATTGACTGATTTTTCTTGATTTATGAGAGCAGCTTGAAGTTGTTGCTATTTCCACTTCTTTCGGACCGGCTGGCAATCGAGATTTCTTGAGGAGATCTCGGTCTGAGTTTGGGGCTTACTCATTACGACAAGGTGGCCATAAGGCAATGTGGCTCTGGCTCCGGCTTTGGCTCAGCCGCAGATGGAGTCTCTGAATCTCATATTTTTTTTCGCATGATCTCTGGCTTGGCATATGTTGTAACCGCACTTTCAAACTTTCCCAAAAAATATATGAATCGCTGAAAGCGAGCAAAACGAATCGCAGAAGTGAGCTATAAAGATATATAGACCAGAACTTGGACAGTTAAGGTGCGAATAATAAGAATAAATAAATTAAATATAATCAAATTAAAGCTTATAGCGGAAGATATGTCGGCTGTGATCTTTCATCTCTGGATTTCAATTTAATTTGAATTAAAGCTTTAAGTTTAAGCATTGATATTACACGTTTGAATTATTCTCCTTGAAATACCCTTTCAAAACTGACAAAATAAAACCCCTTTAAGAGTTAAACCCTTGATTTGTTGTGCTATTATTTCGATCGCAACTGTATATAGCTCTCTGGCAAGTTGTAGTTGTACCTGTCGACGCCCGTTGAGACGACAGGTGCTGATTAACCAAACACATCCCAGGCGATGCGTATCAGTCAGCCAGTTAGCCAAGCAGCTTGTTTGGCCACGTTGGAATGGGATGTGAGATCTCTTTCCCTTTTCCCGAGGCCCTGTTCTCAGGAAAACCCGCACCCAAGCCTCCGTCTGAGCAAACTGCAGGTAGCCTACAAATTGTGTTGAAAGTTGACCGTGCAAACATCGTCTTTCGGCCCTCTCACCTCTGGATTGGGATTGGGATTGGGATTGAAATTGGAATTGGGATCGGAATCGGGATCTCTCGTCGAGCTCATCCTTGGTCCTCAGGTAAACAGCAGCTCAGCAACAGATTGGTTTGCCGGAGAAGGAGCGATATCTTTGGCTAGGATTTTGTTACAATCCTCGCTCAATTGTTTGTTCCTGCCTTGTACCTTTCTTGCTTTCTTTTATTTCTCTCCCTGCTCTTATGATTTTCTTTATCGCGTCAGATCGATCGATAAGGCCAGTTGGTGTAAGCCAGGAAGTGCCTGGGTATAGAAAGAATTGGCTTAGTTGTTCGGATTGCACAATATGTTGCAGTTCTGATGGGGAAATGCACCTGAAATAATTTTTGGGAATTTGTTTAGGATGTTAATATTGATAGATGATAGTTTGAAATGGTATTTTATATATTTTTCATTATTTTCTTTCATTTTTTAAATGATGTTATGGAGAGATAATATATTCAATTGAAATTTACACATTTTCCATAAATTCTCAATACTTTCTTAGAGTTAATTAAATAAAGTTTGTTTTCAGATGTTTATAAATATGTTTGGAATTATAATCAAGGCTTAAAATACTTGTTCAGTAAATATTTCCTTTTAAAATCTTAATTCTTCTTAATATAGAAATGTAAATATCCTATATTTTTCCAAGTGTACTCAGCAAGCCTTGTAATTTCCAGGATCCGTAACCGTATATGAGGGGCGGTCCTGCCGGCATTGATTTGATTTGATTAGATTAGTTGAGTGCCTGTGAGCGGAGTTGGGGGAAACAACATTTCCCTACGATGACTGATCGTTCTCGATTCTCTTTCATTTTCATTTTCATTTGCGCAAATTATTTTTCTTTGTAATCGTTTCGCTTGTCTTGGGTTGCCAAAGACGTGTATGGCTTGGGTATCTGTATCTTGTGGGTGCTGGGCGCTTATGCGAGGCATTGCTCATTGGGTCACAGTCACATGAGTCACGGGCAATGATTCTTTTGTAGATACTCGTAATGTATTTTTTTTTCTTCTACTTTTGCGCCAGCTGCTGCTTGCGAAAATTTCGTCTGTTTTGTTGTCTTGTAATTGGAATTTGCTTTTTTTTATTTGTTCGGAGACAATGACCGCTTCGAGCGACGCCCCCGGTGAAGGGAGAATGGAAAACCCTTGAGTAAGGATTAGGATATTGAATTCCTGCATCACTTGGGAAGATCTTCTCCAGGAGGAACTTCCTGTTTTGCTTACATTACTCAAGGTATGTTTGCGGATCTTATTGAAGGGATTGACAGGGTTGAGGAACAGGTGACTGGTGAGCTGAGCTTGCTTTAAATTACCTAATTAAACCTTTAGGTTTAACGAAATGTAAGAAGGCAAATTCAAGACCTCAAATTAAGTTTTTAAAATATTTTGTAACTTCCCAAGAGGGGCTTAGTCTTCAAAACCTTTCCTAGTAAATATTCCACAGCTTGTACTTTACACAAAAAGCAACTCCCATTAATTCCTCCAGCCAGTAAATGCCATAAACCCACTTCTGAGACTTGGTGTTACCGCTCTCAAGCCGCGAGGGCGTTGCAATTAAATTCCCGGGCGATGACATGTCACGGCAATCGGCGATGGCATCCGTCAAGTGTCAGCGTCGGCGAGCTAAGAAATCCCGCTCAGCTGCGGCTGGGTTCCTTTCCTGCTTTGGCACTGAATAAGTGTGTTTTATGTTGAATAAGTTGCCATTGTTCTTAATTATAACGCGTTGTCATGTGAGCTTGCCATTCATTCATTCACTCGTCAGGCAGTCCCGCACTCAATTCCCGCGACTGGCGATCCATCTCAGCTGTTCTTTACGGCTTGACGCCTAATAAAAATTAATTTAATAATCTCCAACAGAGAGAAGGAGAGAGTCTCTGGGTCTGACTGAGACTGAGACTGAGACTGAGACCGAGAGGCGGCAAGTGCGGGTGAGCAGTTAACGCTTATGTAAACAGAGTCGCCGAGGATGTGTGGATATCGCCGTCGTATCTGCTGTGCAAAACATATTAATTAGCATTTCCAATTTCGTATGCATATCTCTCTTAACTATCTCGTGATGCAACGCTGCACACACAAACGATGTGGCCGCCTTAACCCCTTGGTAGCCCCTCGAAAGATCGAAATAGACCCCCTCTTTTGGCCCTCGAATGGAGGAATATACACATTCGCGACGGTCAGCGGAGTTTTTCTTTTTTTTTTTTTGTATATTCTTTGCCATTCATTCGGCTTCTCTTTAGTTTTTTGCAAGCCACTAAAGAACTTTGGCATTGCGTCTGGGCGACTTAACGAGAGCGTAAAAGCGAAAACATCAAAATAAATAGCTCAAAAAATTAACAAGACAGCGTCAGCAGCGACGGCGACGTCAGCGTTTCATTCTTGATACCCTTTAATCGTAAATAGGTAAAGGGTATTTAGGTGAAAATGATAAACTTGTTAGGGAAAGGTATTTTGGAGAAATTAGAATGAATAAGTTGCATAAAGCAGTTCAAGCTACATTTGTTTACCAGGCATATTTGATGCTCTAAGATTTAGTAAACATCCCTGCTAAAAAACCACAAATTAAATATCACCCATGTCCATCTATGTCTAAGCAAAAAAAAAACATGTGTCCTCATTCATTAGTCCCACATTGTTCATTAATATTTCTGTTTCCACCCCATTTATTGAGGGTAAAAATAAAATATTTACCACCTTTTTTTTTAACCCCAGAAAAAGTTAGGTAAAAAATCTGGTTAATAGGTAAAAAACTGGCTACTCTTGGTCCAACCCGAGTCTGAGTCTGGAACTAAAACGGCGACCGAGACTACCGGTGGACAGAGGAGCATTCAGGGAGAGGAGGGTCGGGGCCGAGCTGGGCTGGGTCTTGAGTGAGCTGAACTGACTGACAGACAGCCGCCGCCGCGGCAACTAATCGAAACGCGTTGCAGCTGCCTCCTCGTTCGGGTTTCTCGCAGTCAAAGTGGTTTGGTTGCCCAAGTTGTGGCACGATGCACGCTCTCGGGGATCCCGAGGAGAACGAGGAGCTTATGCCTCCTCGCTCGTATCGTAGATATTTTTAGGCGCGAGTGTTTACCTACAACGCTCTCCAAAAACTTGGCAGCACGACAGGCTGGTTGTGGGGATCGACTTTTGCGTTCCGACTGGACGCACATCAAAAAGACCATAGACGACGTCAGACATGGACATGGACAAACAACAACAGAAGCAGCAGCAGCAGCAGCAGCAACAGCAGCAAACACATACACAGCCACAGTGAGGTCCAATTGTATTCTGCCCGGGGCCCGACGAATTGAAAGGATATACTACGCAATGCAAGGAGGATGGCAGTCAGCAGTAGTCCGTAGTCGGTAGTCGTTCACCCGGGCAGACGAGCTCTATATAATTTGATGAACAAACAAGAGACAGGCAGACAACCTTGGACCGAGACATGCCCCGAACCCAGCTCCCGAGCTAATCATCTACATAGATGCACAGGGAGAAAAAAATTACATAAGATTTAAAAGAGTTAGAGGAATGTTTGTAAAGGAGTTTGATCCTAAAAAGATACCTTTAAATTCAAATCTCGACTTCTTCCTCTTTACTAAGTTTCTATAGGTTAAACTGCATTAAAGTTATTCATTTATTTTCATTTTCAGATCTTCTCGTGAATATTTTAGATAGAAAACTAGCCTACATTTTGAAATAATACTTATATTAATAAAGGCACAATTTATCTTATATTTCCTTCAGTGTATTCTGTATGCAAACCAGCCTTAAAGACTCGCCCTGCCTTTGGCCAACCCAGTTCATAATAATAATAAAAAAGAAACTACTTAAGTCCATCCAAATGGGCCTACAATTGACTCGAGCTGACTGGGGCTGGGCCGCCGACCGATGCGAATTAGCATAAGCATAAGACCAAAAGTTGATTCATGCAATCCATTGGAATTAGTCAAATTATAACTCAACTGATTTTAATGGTGACTGGCAAATGACAGCCGACTTTGCGTTTCCTTAGCTCGCTATATATATAGTTTTCTGCTGGCCATTCATAAGTTCTCGCCATTCGCGACTCGTGCTTCAAAGAAATAATATAAAAAAAGAAAAAATGATAAAAAACAGAAAAGGAAGTTGAAACTGGGAGTGCGGAGAACAATGGCAAAGATTTGGCTTCTGTGGGACGATGGTCTGGAATTAGTCTCGCTTGGCTATAAATAATTCGCATTTTATTCAATTAGGTTGAATGGAAGGCTTAGTATACTATATTTGTATATATAGCTCGTTCATGGTTAGATGTGGACTTTTTGTCGCCAAGAAATCAGCTTAGTAAATTAACTCAATGGTTTTTTAACAAAAGGAACTTAATCTGTGGGCATAGCACAGCCTTGTCGGGTAAATTTAAATCAGTTTGAAAAATATTACATAATTTAACTTAAATATCCATGAAGTATTTAAGAATAATCGTAACCAATTCATGTCAAAGCGGCTTATTTAAAACTAAATTTAAAAGATCAAATCTTAAATCATATTATTTAGATAAAATTAACCCTCAACTGATAATATTTCCAAGTAATATTACCCAAAAGATCTTCTTTCCTTTCCCTTTAAAAATAATTTAAATAAAATACAAGACCAACCTTTTATTTATCGATCTTAAAGGTAAACCTGTATCAAAGAGTTCATGATAAATATACCTAATCTAACATTTAAATACAAATTTGAACAGGAATTTCTCATTATCAAAAGAAAACCCCATTCGAAAGCATATAAACCTGGTTATCTTCCACAACCTCCACAAACTTCACTTTTATTCCAGTTTTATTAATGCCTGTCCCCGATATAGCCCTATATCTTCACTAATATGTCATCTATTTGCAACTAAATGCAATTAAAAAAAGGCCACAAAGACAAAAGAGCGTCAAATCTATTGCGGGCGATAAGAATACTCCAAAATAAACCGAAACAATCAACTGGAATCACATTTTAAAGTCGATCTCAAAAGACTACTTGATGAGTGGTCAAAGTGAATCGAGATTGGGATCAGAGGGAGATTAAATTACCATGTTTCGAAAAGATCTGAAGTTTCTTTTCTCTGCCTTCTCTCGTGCTGGTGGGTTGCTAATTAAAAGCGAGTAAAACTCAAACGAAATAAAATAAATTCCCCCATGGGCTGGAATGGGAAAAAAGGGTAATAATTTCACAGACATTTCACATAAATAACATCAATCGAGAGCGCAGGCGACGACTCTCGAACGAACTTCTTCTAGGAATTCGGATCTCAGGGCCCACAAAGCAAACGTTTTTCTTGTTTTTTTTTTTTCCTTGGTCTTTTGTGGGGAGTGGAAACATCATTAACATGTCGTAGATACGCGATGAGATTTCGTTGTTTTTTTTTTTTTTTTGGAGTTGTAGGAGAAGATCCCTCTCTTTCTATTTTGTTTTATATCTAACTGATTAACAATCGACGGGTATTGTTGTTGCTGCTGCTGCTATCAGTCAGTCAAGGCGTTAAGGCCAAAATGTTGAACGTGGAACGTTGAGTGAGGTTGCCCCATAGACCTGGGCCAGCAGCTCGCTCGTATATCTCGATCGCCGTTCGATCGCCGTCATCATCATCATCAGCTCGATCTCGCTCTGCTCCGCCGTTTCGTGTGAAGCTGCATCAGCTGAAATTTTATTTTGTTTTCCTTCTTTTTTTTTTGTCTGATTTGGAGAGGCAACAGGTTAACACGCCAGGTTAAACTGACCCGAGGAGAGACCGCAAACTGTTGTTGCCTTGGCCCGAACATTTTTGATTGCTTTTTTAATGTTTCCAATTTATACGAATCATTGTTGTTTTATAGTCTGCTGCGGAGAGTCCATAATTTAGCCAGAAGAGCACAGAGCACAGAAAGAAGCCGCGTTAAAGGTTTCCAGAAAAATTACAAAATAAATAGCAAGTTCTTCCATTGCCAGGTCCCCGGTTCTCCGCTCCCCGCTCCCCGCTCCACGTCTCAGCTCTTCAGATGTCATAAAGTCAAAACGCTTTTGTCGGCATCATCTTACCGCCAAACTCTCATTCCCATTGATTCCTGTTACGCACTGTGGCAATGCTTTTTAATTAGACAGTTTTGATGTTTGCGTCAATTGTCAATTGGCCCAGGAGCCAAACGATCCCTGGATCCTTTACAAGTCCCGGCTTAGACGCCTGGGCCAAAAAAGGCGACGACGTTGTCGCCAACTTTGGCCAACAAATCTGTGTCAAGGCATGGGGCCAACATACAACATTCATTGCGACTCTTGCTGCTCCTGCTGCTGCTGCTGCTGCTGCTGCTGCTGCTGCTGCTGCTGCTGCCGGGCGGATGATCTGAAGCGCGACAAGTGATTGCCATCAGTTGTCAGGCCGCTATCGTTGATCACAATGTCAACAGCAGCCACTGCAACTGCAACAGCAACTGCAACAACAGTCACAGAAGCTGCAGCAACAGTAGCTGCAACAACAACAGGCAGACAGCCAGACTGGCGACGGTGGCATATTCCCGTGGGGAGCTGCATTTAAAAGGCATTTAAGCCACAAAATCTTCAGAAGCAACAGCAACAACACAGGCTCCAGTCAGCAACAATTACAGCAAGTAGGGGAGATTAATTCAGGATGATCAGAAAAATTGGAATACTCTAAAGTAAATTTTAAAAATATATAAATAAAGATATTATGGGAATTTTCATAGTGTTATTTATAGAAAAAAATCTATAAAATATAACAAAAAATGACTAAGAGAACAACAAATAAATAGAACATTAAATTAATCTTAAAATCAAACCTAAATTGTAGAAATAATAGTGAGAAAACTATTTAAAGAAAATTTTATTGCGCTCAACTTTCTGAGAAAAAATAGTGGGCGACCAAGGCAACAAAACTCTTAAAAACTTCCTCTAATTATTAATTACCAAAAGAAAAACTGTCTCAATAAAGACCCTTCTTTGATAACTACCCAGAAAAATATTTATAACATATTATAAAACCATAAACAATATGGCTAGTTTTCCATTATGCTAATTGAAAAGCAAGGGAAACTGCCGCGCCAAACCCAATTATAAAGTGGCCGTGCCCAGTGGATCAAGGGCCAAATAAACACTAAAAAACAAAAAAATGAGAACCACAATAAAGCTGAGCCGCCAACGGATTGGTGGTGCAGCAGCAACCACCGCAGTAGCAACTATAGCAGCAGTAGCCGCAGCAGCAACAGCAGCAGCTGGGAGCTGCGAGCTAACTTTCGTGACATGACAATTTCGATGACGACGATGATGAGCTGAGCGGAGTTCAGTGGAGCTGGAGCTCCTCCTCAGCTGAGCCTGGCTTGGCCCCGATCAAGATCAAGGGGCTATAGCCAGGGGTACAGCCTTGGGGAAGGCTTTGATGCACTGAGAGGAAGAAGGGGTTAAAGATATAAGCCTTGGTTCTGTATGTCAATTTTAAACTATAGATAAATTGCTTAAGTAGGTCAGATATTTGGTTAAATTGTTTAAGAATTTAACTAAAGGAAATTGCAACCAAATTTATGAAATTAAAACAAAGTCTTTAATATGTAAGCCATTATATATCAAATTAAAGCATTATTCTTAATGGAAATAATTAAGGCTGACATTGTTTACAAACTGGTTTTGGCTCAGCAAGCTAAATGGCATCAAATAACTGCTAATAAAAATGCTGAAAAATAATTGTAAATAATAAATAAAAATTATATAATAACGAAATCGAAAACTTGACTTAAAAATTATTTTCTTTACGTGATTGCTGCTGCTGTAGTTGCGGCTGCTGCATGATGATGTTGTCGGTTGACAGTGACGATGACGATGGCGAGATGAGGATGGATATGGGGATAGGTATGGAGAAGGGGAAGGAGATGGAGAAGGGGTTGGCTGGGATGACTGCGACGACGCACGTTGACGATATGATAGACGCACTCATCACATCAGATCACATCACATCAGGCCGTGGACGTGCCGTTGATTGTCACATCGTTGCATCTCTGGCTACCGAATTGGATGGATGGGATCTCCAATGGAATGGGCCAAGGATGAGATGGGCTGGGGATCGCTTCAGTTTGGATCGGCATGCGGGCTCTGAAAATTGCAATTTGCCGTCATTTTGTAATGAGGGAGCGCCGCCGCCACCGCCGCCGCGTCGTTCAACAAAATTATGGCAAATTGTTTATGGGGTGTTTAAATGGCTGCCGCTGCTGCTGCTGCTTATGTTGCTTGTGTTGCTACTGCTGCCTTGACTTTGAGACTATAATTTTATTTGTAAATAAATTCATGTGTAAAACCAACAGAGGTTAGGCTGCGGACCCGCCTAAGAGTGAGATAAACAGAGGAGGTTCTATAGTCATTAATCATTTGCTTACTGTTCAGTGCTGTCTGAAGCTATGCGTGTGTGTGTTTGACTAACTCATTATAAGGCAGGAATCCCTAACATCCCTAACATGCAATTAAATAACGTGGGTCTAATCCTAATGAGACGACAGGCACTATGTCATGTAGTGCTTGTTGGTTCTCCCGGTTTGCGTTCCATGCAACATTTGCGTTTGCGCAGGCGCATTTCCCGACTCTCGATTCTCCAGAGAAACCACCACGCATGAGTGAAAGCTGCAGCGATTCGGGAGAATGGAGAACGGAGCACACAGAGAAATAGAACCACCGGCTGGCTGGCTGGCCAGCAAAACAAACACGTGTTCCGGGCCAATTGCAATGGGCATGACTCCACCACCGATAGAGAGAGCGAAAGATTTGTGCTGTCAGAGGCCTAAAGGAAAAATTAATCATATTGGGGATACACACAGAGCCAGAAATATGTGGTTGAAATTCTTGTGGGCTGTTCCGGCCAAAGATATATGCTCTGATCATTAGGGAAATCTTTGGGAGACGCTGCAGAGAGGCTGGAGGAAGTGAAGAATCGTGTTTCTCGGCAAAGAACACCTCTTTTTGTGAGGGGGAGCTTAGTGAACGAATATTGATTCATAAAGATCAGTGGATCTTCGCTTGATTAATTAGTCAACTTTAAGTAGAGGGAAGAGAAAGAGAGAGATCTTGATCGATTTGATTGAGCACAGTTTAATTGTTGTTGATATTGAGGAAATTAGGAATTAACGGTGGAATAACAGTTGGGAATGGAATTATAAAGATTTCTTTTGTATACAAAAATATTTTGAGGAAAAAAATAAAGTAATTCTAGTTAAAAGAGCTTAATAAGCAACCTAAATAATATTAAAATATTAAATTTAAAAGTACAAAAACTATAACAGTTTCTATATTTTACTTACTAAAATATTATATAAGCACATTCATGAAAATATATTTTATAAAGGTATACATGTTACATAAATCACAAGGCATCTTTGTTTTAAAACAATTAAACTATAAAAAACTGTAAAAACATCTTTTATGTCATAATATCTTTGTCACAATAAAAAAAAAAGAGATTTTAAACATTTTACCTTATTTAAGCCTACAAAGCCTTATTTTTTTCAGTATATAAAATTAAAATATACGCAACACTTGCTCTTTTTAGATTTAACTCTACTTAAATCCCTCAAGTCTTTAGGTCTTTAAAAATTCCTCATCCTTGCATAATGATTCATACTTTACTTTGTCCCGATCATAACAACCTTTTAAATACCAAAAATGGTTCCTTTGTGCCTTTATGACACTCATAAAGCCATCCAACTACCCATAACATATGCATACTGATCCTATACTGATCACTTTGGTCTGGGAATTTTATATACACTCCTGCAGGTATATAGACATAAACCCTTGCCCCACCTTGCTTTAACTGTTTGTTGACTTTAACCCAACCGCTGACCAAAGACTCGGCATTTTGCATAGATCACTTCCGTGAAGAAGGGTCTACACTCCCCCAATCATGGCACGTAATTGGGCCGGCGTAAAAGTCCTGTAAAGTAATCCCATGATCCCTAAGGTGATCCTGTGATTCACAACCCACGCCGGATTCCTGGATAACTAATGATCCGCGGGCGGAGCGACAGCGAATTCCCGGTAAGATCTTTTACGATCAGCACCCAAGTGGGAAGGAGGCAGCCTTCGCTCACACAACTCTAATTGCTGAGGAAGGAGGAGGAGACCTGGAATTCATAGAAGGGAAGGGTCATAAAAATTACAACCGCAGGATTTTCTCTGTCAGCGCAACCATTAATCCCTGGGTTACCCCAGAGATTCCAGTTCGGTTCTGGTTCTGGCTGGGATTCTTTTCTTAACTGCTTGACAACGCCCTTGTAAAGTGTTCGCCTGGCTTTTGTCTTAAACTCGGTGTTTGGGACCAGTGATGCAACTCTGGACCTTTTTTTTTGGATGAATAGAAATATAATCCCGAATAAGTCGGGGAAGTAAAATATAGTTTCTTATTTTTTTGTGGTTATATTTGTATTGTTATTTTATGGAGGGTGTTTATAGAATCTATTGTGATGTTTCTGCTAAATTGAAAATAGTCTAAAGCTGCTGTAAAAACAGTAAAATTAATTAGTATTTTATATCGTAAAATAAATAAATGAAGCTACGCCAGAATTATATAACAAGAATAATAAACTGAGCCTCTTTAAATATTACAAATAATTGCCTATGGCACAAAATACTCAATTTAATAGAAACCTATTTTATGTATGGACTTAAATAATATTAAAAACTTATATTCCTAAATTATTAATTCTTCATCCTTTCCCCCAATTTTGAATTTTTATGTTGCCATCACTGTTCAGGCTTGAAATAAATGATGCAGGTCGGTTCTTTTGGACATTTTACAGCGGCGGTTAGGCTCTAATAATTCTGTTCATTATGAATTAATTTAATTTGTGATCATGGTGGAGCGAGATCCAGGGGAAGGAGAGAAGGCTACAGAAGTGAAAAGGTTGCCCTCGAATTCCCAACGGGTGGGCGCCACGGATTGTGTCAAAGATATGCGACGCATGCGGCGCAAAGTTCCGCCAAATGCACAGTTGGTAGTCGGATTCGGATCGGTTCGGTTAAGGGGGGAATATGGAATTTTTATACCGAAATATATATATATATATATATATCGTAACCGCTCTTCATAACCTCATTTCCTACAGGTTTTAGGCTCCCCTTTGCTCTTTATTTTTGTGTGAATTTCATATTTCTTATTTGTTAACCGAAAAAGGTCAAACGCACGCAAAATCGTTCACAATCTGAGTGCTGCCTGCCCGCAGACAATTTTTAATGGGCAGAGGTAGAGGGTAGGATAGAGGGGAGCTCCCAAAACAAGGCAAAAGTTTATCGCATCCCAGAAACTCAACAAAACTCTCAGGCAACGTTGCGTGTTTGGCCGGCTTTGACCCAAAATAAAGTTGGCATTTTGAGTGTTTTATTGCATGGACACAAGTTTCAAGCAATCAACAAAGCGACTGATCAAATGCAAGATCATCCAAATGGGACAGCCAACGGCCAGCGGAGTTGGAGTCGAAGTTACTGGGTTCCGAGCGGGACCCCAAGAAATATGTTTATAAACATGCACATTTGGCACGCGATCATCAATTTTTTGGGCCCCGTAACTGCCGCATGCGTACTGCAAGATACATTTTCTCTACCCGCCAGATACACTTTCAGCGTCTGCATCTTCCTTTTTTTTTATTATTTTTTATATTTACAAGAAGAAAAATCACTTGTGTGTGGATAGATAATGGTTATTGATATGTGAGAAATGGAGAGAAAGTCAGAAGAATTCTTACATGGAAAGCCTGTTTCAATTTGCTTTATGCGAGTGGGTTAAACATGATTTTAAGATAAATAGAAAGGAAAAGGAGACTTGAATTTATTATTTTGGACTAGAAAATTTTGTTTTTTCTTATAAATTAATGTTAATATATTTTTATAAGTCAAAACTGAATGATTTCTGTTTCGGGTCACTCAACTTTCCTATTGCTTAAATTTGAGAAGCAATATCTTGATTTCAAATTCGATTTCATGCCTTAATTCCGGGTTTATTTCTTCTTCAAATGCATTTTAGGTACCTGTGCGAGTTTTGGAAAAAGAACAAAAGATTTGGGGAAAAGTTAAAGAACAATTACAATCGCCCCATGCCAGAGATTGTTGATCAGTGTTGATTCCTTACCTTAATTGTTACACAATGATCGGGCTGAATCTCTCTCCTCACCGCGGGTTCTCTGGCTGGTTACCCACCAATTATAAAGGCCGATTAGATAACCAGAAAGAGGAACCTGGATACAACCATACACATACAACCGATACCCTGCTCCCCTGGGCTTCCTGCATCCCATCGAGTTGCCCATCATCATGTTTTATTGTTTGCCAGAGACTCCAACTCCAACTCCAACTCCAGCTTCAGCTTCAGCTTCAGTTTCCTCTCCAAGCCCGATGCCAGATCCCAGCTTTAGCTTCAATGTGGCACTGTTTTTGGACAACGAGAAAATATACAACCAAAAATGTTCAACTCATTCGATGCCATTTAGAGCAACAATAGAGAGCACAAGCCCGGTAAAATGTAAACAGAAACACCGGCTTACGTATCGATACGAAAATGAGCAATAACCAGGCTGAAGGCAAAAAAAAAACAACAAAAAATAAAGAAAAACACTGAAAAGCAGAAATTATACTGTGGTCCAATCGAGGGATAGTGGTACGAGAGCGACCTTCTCCTCGGATAAAACAACAAGCATACCCAAATATGCGATCATTACTCATGCGCGATTTCACAATAAATCAACGAGACGTGTTCACAATAATTTTATTCAACTTATTTTCTTGTCGGCTGCTCTTGGCCAGAGCTCTTTCTGGGTCCCCGGGTTCTCCAGTTCTCCAGTTCTCCCAGCCGACGACCAAGTTCCAGTCCTCCTCCAAGCCTCCTCTGTGGTCGCTCTGTGTGTCGATTGTTATTATCTGTATGGGTTTTGGGTTTGGGATTGGGTTTGAGTACGGGTTTGGGTACGGGCATGGGCATGGGTACTGGCCACCAAAAGGAGCGCAGGCTTTTATGTTGTTGTCGGCAACAATGAAACCGTTTTTCGTTACGAGCACTGCCAATGTGTTTGCTAAATATGCAAAGCACAAGAACTCGCCGGGGCAGCCAACCTGGTGGCAGTTGCAAGTCCCTGTTGCCAGTTGCTATTATGGCACTTGAAGAAATTGATAATTTATAGATGAAATTATCTTTAAAATAGTCAGAAAAAATTTCAGATGCATTGTAACTCGAGCAGAGAAAATTAACAGCTATTTAACAACTTTGTATCATAAAGATAACACCATCAAAACCTTAAAAAATAGTTTAAAAATGTTTTCATTTATGCTGAAAATCATTTCTCATTTTTCTGCGGGTTTTTTAAATTTTAAAATTATTTTTTTCAGTACCTTGATGGCTAGCACTGGCGTTGGCGTCGACTTCGTGATGTGACGCTTCCCACTCCGCGGCCAAATAGGCTCCTTCGCATTGAGCGCCGCCGTCTTTGAGGGGGAACGAGGTGCAAAGGAGTGCAACTATTTTCGTGTCGCGGATCGTGATGAAGTTAGGTGCATAAGCCACGCAATCCCACCAAGCACTGAGCACTGCATCCTGTGAGCCAAGGGAGCCACCGATCATTTGCAAATTGTCTGCAGACAGTAGAGGAAGCCACACGATTTAATTGTTACGCACATTGACAGCACATTCAAAGGGGTTCGGGCTTGGGTTTGGTATCGTCGGGGGTTTCATTGTCTGGCCCCTGGGTTATGAGACCATTGAAAATGCCACCGAATGCAAAAATGGTAAGCTCAATGGGCCAGCCAACTTGTTGGTTACTCAGAATTGCCCTTTTGGCAATGGGTTTCCATTGGGTTGATCACCAAGTTTGGGTTTGTACAAAAAGGATGGGAAGGTCTAAACAAGCCGAGAGTATTCCAAGGATTTTGCTGAGGAAAAATCTATTTTTCTAGACTAGACATCCTTCCTGAAACTATGAGTTTTCTTCTTAAATATTCCCTTAAAAAATCCTCGAAAATTAATGATTAAACCATCAACAACTGCCACATATCTCTCCTTAAAGATCACAAAACAAGATGCGATCAGTCGCGTGGCAAAATACCCGATCAAGAGCAATTGTACATCACTCGACACACAAATGCCGAGATAGGCGATCGCCTTAAAAGTATATACAGAGAGATCGAAACAAAGTGATCTTTAAATGAAATGATCTTGACTCGGATCACAGCACAGCCAAAGTGTTAACAAATGAAGATCAGTGGCAATGATCGAGTGCGACAACAAAGTGACAATAAGCAAGTGACTGGCATTGAAGATAATTGAGAGATGATCAATCAAAAGCTAAAGACACACAAAGTAAAAGGGGTAATGCTATACATACATATATTTATTTGAATTATAAATAAATTTTATATATATAGAATAAATCATTATCCACTGATTTTCTCTCCACACACCATTGACGACAAAAATCTGAATAATCTGTGAGCTATGCCAAGTATGTGGCACTTGTGTATAGGGCATGAAAGCTTCGTCGTGTCGCATGCTTTGCATTTCGAACATGTTTTATAAATAACGCTTCCCAGACCTCAAACTCGAGACGCAAACTGAAAACTACTCATACTGCCGGGGGGAGCGAAGAAAGAGGAAAAAATAAGAATAAAGTGCGATCTGCTCGTAGTGCGGCTCAAGAACATGGATTTCGTTTTAAAAATCGTGTCTTGTTGGCTGCTTCGCTTTTGCCACAAAACAAAAGGGTAGCAAAAATATGCAGCAGCTCGTGAGGAGTCCAGGGAGGAGAAGGACTTTGCTCCTAGCAAAGCCTCAGCAAAGTCTCAGCCTAAGAACGCAGATCAACTTTTTGGCGTCTTTCACAGGGGAACAAGTCCCCCACTTCCTTGGTCTAGGCACTCTTGGCTCTTAGTTCTTGGTGCTTGGCTCTTGCTTCTTGGCTAATATGCATGCAATCAGCCATGGCAGGCAGTCAACGACGTCGACCACGAAAATATGTTCAACTTGTAAACGTTTGCCACGCAAAAACCAATAGATCAGGAGTCGCTGGCTGTTCCCGTTCCTCCCTAAAAAATGTGAAGGAATTTCGCTGAAGTGCTAGCGACTAGAGGGTACTTAGTAAAGTGGTTCAGAAAGGAAAAATAATTATATTTAATTAATATTTACATATTTTTAATATTAGAAAAACGTAAACCCTCAGAAATAGACATTGGTTGCTTTCTTTTTATATTCCCTTTTATCTTTAAAAAATATTGCTTCCCATAATAAAGTTAATCCGATCTTAATTCCTTGTTTTCTCAAAACCACACATATTCTAGGATTCGAGGGCGCCAGATATTGCGATCTTAAAATCATATTTTATGGTCCTAGCTCTGAGGACACGTAGGCCAGCTATTGATCCTGGGAAACACTTGCTATTGAACCCTCCAATTCTTGAGATTTAAATATGTTATATACCCGTAGATACCCTTGGGAAACTGTGCCGTCGACTAATATCCCATCCATGGCCAATCGGAGTGCCCATTCCCGTTTTTTAGGCTTCTTGCTGGAGGATGACACATATTTTGCTTAACGAATGTCACACAGCATCGATGGCGATGACTCTTCCTGGTGTTTGGGGCACGTACAGCGTTGATGTTGGCTGCTGTTTCTGCTAGATGTTGCTGCTGTTGGATGTTGCTGCTGCTGCTGCTGCTGCTGCTGCTGTTGCTGTAGCTGCTGAGAGGCCTCAACTGCTACTGTCAAAGTCACGTTTTAATGTAACGCTGCCAGAGTGCCTGCCTATGCAGCCTTCCTGGCTTGGTCGGGGCTCTGAAATATTGAGATTGAGTTACGAGCAGCCAACAACTTTTGTCAACACGCGAAGCTGCATAAATGCCGCTTAAATGGCATAAAATATGCATATGCAGCGGCCAGTTGCCAGTCTGCCATAGCCCGTTGCCGGTTACCAGTTAGCCAAGTTACCCAAGTTAGCCAAGTTAGTTACTTGGCCAGTTATCGCCACCACGCTCAACATATTTCAAAGTTACACGACTGGTGGAAAAAGGTAAAAGGGGTGAGGTACCGGACTCCTCTACCTGACACGCCCTTAGTTAGTTAGTCGTCGTCGTCGTCGACTGTCTGTCCATCTGCAGACGGAGAGGCCGAAAGACCGACGACAGCAGCTATGTGCCCGGTTTCCTGCAGTCACTACGCCGGATCCCCGAGGAAATTCTTTGTAATTTGCGTTTTTCACACCCATTTGATGTAGCAGCAGGTCTTAATCTTAATCCCTGCCACCAAAACAGCTAACTACTATATAATACCGGCAGACCGCGAACGGTGACCATCATAAATCGATGGTGTTGGCATGATACTTGAAGTCGAGGGTATGGCAATTTTATACAGAGAAATAAATATTAATTTTAATAAGAAATTGTTGTCTTATTTGAAGCCTATGAAATGCATTTAAAGCAAGCTGAAGACTTCTATTAAAATCTTTTATAAATTCTGAGAGACTAATGATTTCTGCTCTTAAATAATTAAATAAATATATTGTAAAGTGTCTATAAAATTTATTTCTGTGTATCCAACTCCCTTTTGGCCACTGGGAAAAACTGTCATGTTTTTCTTTTCTTTCTGAATTCTGAGGGTGAGGCACTGCCCTGAGTGAAATACCATCAGATAGGCATATCCAGCGGAGTAATTATAAGTGGGAGAGAATCACGAGATTGATACAAACATCCATCCATCCATCCATCCACTGCGGACACAAAAGAAAAGAAATGCTGGCAAAAGTGGGAGGGTAATGAGGAAGTTAATTGTTCTTGACTTTCGGAATATTTTAAGATTCAGATTAGGAGGGATCCGCAATAATTTCAAATAGAAAATTTCCGCTTTTAAGTAAGATAACGTTAACAATAATTTAAATGCCATTCCATTATTATTAATTAAGCTATTAGTAATGGCTAAATGAGGGATTGCAGTCAGCAATTAAATTAATTATATTTCCATAATGGAGTTATTGTTAAGAATCAACTTAACATGTTTAGAAAATCGTTATTTTTCTGAACTGAAAATAAATGTTATTCCTTTAATAATTTATTTTCTCTACTGCCTCAAGATATAATCCTCTATTTCTCGCCTATCTCCTTGGACCAATTAAGATTGCCAGGATTAGCCGAGATTACATTTGCATTATCGGAATCCTGCTTATTTATGGCGCTGATAAACCTTTAGCCTACTCATATTTTCAGTTACCAACTGGAGCCTTGCAGCAGTGATTCCCCCAGATAATTCCTGCCATACCTGCCGCAGTGCCATCAATTGCTTTGTCAAACCTTGAAGCCTTCGGAGCCAAAGGCAAATCGAAGGAGAAAAGGCAAATCAACTTTTCAGCACAAAAGCCAAAGAGTTGGGATGCCAGGGCCCAGGCCCGGTTATCAAAGTAATTGCCAATTGCGACTATATGAGGTACAAGTTTATGCCTCGGATCGGATCTGGATGCCATACCCTTCCTTCCTACCATACGAGATTCCTTATACACCTTATAGCCAGCCATATAGCCCGCAGCCTGATAAAACTCAATACTTTTGTGTGTTTATGGCCAATCAGAAATCATGCCCATGCCCACCTCTGCCGTCTATACTATATGCATAAACCTCCTTTGGTTTCTTTTTTTCTCAGATTTTTTTTTCCTTGAAAACGAGTGTCATTTTTAGCCAATTTCGCTGCAGTTGCGTGGCATGAAAACTCAATGGACTGGACACGAGTCCGAGGACTCCTCTCCATGGGCCAACTTGCCACACCAGCAACAACAACAACAACAACAACAACAAGTACCCACCATTGGACACTGCAACTGCAACTACAACAAAGAGCTGAGGAAGCAGAAAAAAAAAGTGCGAACGCGTTAACTACATGGCGTCGCCAATCTTAGCTGGAAAACGTACGACAAGACAAGACAAGCCAATTGCTGGCCCCACTCTTGGGTCGCTAAGGGATCGGGGATCGAGGGGAGATGCACTAGAAAAAAACAACAAAATAAATATTTTAATATCACAAAACATCAAAAAATAAAGCTTAATATAAATGTCAAAAAATATTGCAAATATATTTCGAAAGCTCCTGATTGTATCCTTAATTTATATAATAAGTTTCCAAGAACAAATTTTATTTTCTAGATTTTTTTTCGACTGTATAAGCTGAGCGCTGGAAGCGCAGTGAAGCGAACCGCGCCAAGCTGAGCTGGGAATGCTAACTGGAGAACTGGAGCTAAGCCAGGCCGGGATCAGGGATGAGGGTGCCGGAGGAGCAACGGAGGAACGGAGTGGCGAAGCGGCTGAACAGTAGCGCCCGCGGCCCAATAAGTGTGTGAAATAAACAATGTGCACACGTCGTCCCCGCCGCCCAGCGTCCCTGTCTCCCCTTTGAGGCCCCGACACCCATGTGTTGGCTTGTATGTACATTTTTGTGCTCGACGAGACAACAACAACAACAACAACCACAAAAAAGTCAAGGAAAAATAAATAAATAAATTGCAACATTGGCAGCATATTTTTACACTTCACCAAAAAGCCCACGGTCCTGGGTCCAAGTCCAAGGATAGCACAAGGATGGATGGAGGCCGAAGCGACTGCAATGACGATGACGAAGGAGAACGCAAAGCAACGCACTTTTAATAAGCAATGCCAAATGGGTTAAATGGGGTATAATTAGACGGACAGCGAGTTGGTAACAATCGCCCAGAGGAAAAGGTCTGAGGAGCAAAAAATATAATGCACACTGATACTTATAATCTGATGTGTGTGTCTTAACACTTAAGGGGGTTAAAAAGGAGATTGAATAATTGTATTATATATTCTATTATATTATTATATTTAAGTACACTTTCAAGGTGAAGGCATTTTAATATTTAGATTTAATAGAATCTACAATATTATTTTAAAATATTTTTATGAATCATGAAACTAAAATAAATTATAGCTTGTAGACAATCTGTACAAATTAGTAAATAATTTAATAAATTTTAAATAAGTTCTGAAAATTGTTTTGATATTATATATATTTCCTTAACTTAATATATTCTTAATATAAACTTGGAAACAACTAAGTTTAAAGGTTTAAAAGTTTATTATCAGCTCCGAGGCTCTCCTTTTTTAAATATAAAGATTTTATTAACCATTTTATATGCTAAATTCAAGAAAATGTATTCCCCTTTTAATTAAAATACATAAAGTCTAGATCATAGTCCTAGGGTAGTTTCAACTTCGATTCCTGGCACCGCCTTGGGTTATTTTTGCACATCGTTTATGCGGCCCCCAGCATACCTAGGCGGCAGCATACTCCCCGATTTCCAGCCCCCGAGCCTTTACCACCAGCTTCAGCTCCATTTCCATCTCCATCCCCATCCTTATACCCATACCCATCTCCATTGCCATCTCCATCTCGGATCCGCGACTCTGTCAGCGCTCCACTTGTGGCGTCTGGTGTGAGAGAAGGATCCGCGGCTGGAAGCTTGAACCTCGGACCGCAGTCTGCCCTTCGGTTGATATTTATTTTTTGCTGTTTGGGCTGATTAAAACTGAGAAATCCAATTTATTTCAAAATTTATTGTGTCTCACACGCGCTGGGACGTTCAGGAATTGAAAAATATCAATAAAGGCATATGAATTGTTACCCAATAATAAATCAAGTCCGCCAGTCCCCCAGCAAGACAAACAAATATTCCTTTTATTGTTTATATATATATACAAAAAAAGGAATACAAAAAAAAAAACAGGCTGAAAAAGGAAGCCTCCTCACCTCGTTTTCGCCTTGGTTTGTGGCATTTTTCGCACCGAGCCCCAATGTAGAAGTATTTCAATGTGAAAATCACCGAAAAAGCGGGAGAAAAAGGGAGAAAAACGTGATCAGGCTCCCCAGGTTATGCGGCCCGTGATCATCATTTCATTTCAATTCGCTGTCCCAACTGGAAGACGGCAATTTTCTAAGAAAGACGAAGCGCATACCAAGGAGCCAAACGATTTGAGATTGGCTCCAACTTGGTGTTTCAGAAATATGTGCAAACAATTACGTGCTTCAGAGAACGAGAGGATATCTTCCCTTCTGGATCCATTCGTCGGTCTGTCCTTCTGCCTGTCTGTGTGTATTTTTTCTCTCATTTTCGTCAATTAGAATGAGCGCTGAGGAGAGCGCGCTCCTTAAAGGAAGCTGTGAATGTGCGAAGATTTCTTTTGTACAAGTATATATTCCTGGCCCGACTTGGCCCCGGCCTGGGCTTCTTTCTTTCTTCCTTCTTTTTTTGGGAAGCCCTGCAACCATCAACGGCAGCTAAAATTAATATACCCGCGATAACTCAACATCAACATCATGCCGGGGCCATTGGAGATGGTGATGTGCACTGAAAACCAAGGCATACAAAATTTTTTAAATGTGCTAAAAATATTGTATTTAAAAAATTATTATATAACAAGTATTTATGAATTTTTTTGATCTTAAGATTTCCAGAAAAACGTAAAAGAAACTTTGCAAGTAGTAATTCCTTGAGCCGAAATGCAATTAAGAAATTATTATCTGATTTATTATAATTAATGACATGTGGCTTTTTATAATTATAATTTAATTTTAACTAATTAACTAAAACTATTTTAATCAAGTTTCCCGAAAACTTAAATAGGACAAGTAAGCCTTTCTTTGCAGAACTTAAAAAAGTCTTATTAAATTCCCAGATTATTTGTGAATAAAAATAAAGTAATATTAAGATTGTTCATGACTTTTACTTCCCGTTTTTGATTTAATTGAATTTTTAGAAATAACACAAATATTGTTTAGTAATTTAAAAATGTTTTACTAAACATTCCAAAAGAGGTAAATAAAAACAGAGGTTTTCATGAGCCTCATGAGTCTTAACTTTCTTTGCAAATCTAATTAAACGTATACTCAAAGATTAATTTTATTAATATTTTTCAGAGTGTTGGCATCCTCTTTAACCCCCTCTTTCAGCCTTAACCCCTTCGTGGGCTTCGCTTTGCAAATTTCTGCCCCACGTTCCAACATCCTGTTTCGTGCCGTTCATCTTGTCTCTCCAATTGTCGGGACCCCGTCTCTTTGTTGCCTTTGCCTTGGCTTTTGCCGTTGTTGTTGTTGTTGCTGTTATTATTATTGTTGTAGTTGTTGTTGTTGCTGGCAGCTAGTTAAGCAGTTTCGCGTAAACGTTTTTCCAATATGAGCTCACCAGCTCACTCTCGGTAAAGGCCTTGCTGGCCGGCCTGTGTGTTTAGGCTGTCTGCAGGGTTGTTATTTTAAAATTAGCACTTTGATTTAAGTTGTCTACACTTCTACTCTTGGCGGCCCGTCTCTAGTTGGCCAAAAGCCTCGAGTCTCAGCTGCATTTTGGAAAAGGTGTTGAACAGCTGAGTGAAGGGTGGAGGAATGAAGGTATGGAGGGGTGGCTGCAACTGCAACTTGATTGCCGCCACAAAAGGTTGAAGGTTAGGGCAAGATAAACTGTTGTTGATGGTGCCCAGAAAGCCATTATCCACATATCATCGCGCCGGATGATTTCAGATGTGTTTTGCAATGAGTTTGCGGGGGATCGGCACATCCCAATGATTATGCTGATGATGCCTTCTCCACAGACAGTTCCTGGGAGTAGAAATGCCATGGGATGATGTGGATGATGATGGTTGAGTTGTGTTGAATGATTTCGGTTGTGGCATTCGTTTCCTGGTTACCGATTTTATTAGTCATGGCATTTTCCCCCATTTTCATTTCATTTCCCAGGCCCCACGGAAATGCTTCATTTATTTTATTGTTTCTCATCAGCAAATTCACACCTGTTTTTGGCCAGTTGTTAAATTAATTGTATACTTGGTTTTATAAAAATAAGATGGTAAAAATATAGTATAAATATATTTAGAAAGTACCGAAGCTTAGCCAGCCGCTGTCTCATTTCTGTAAATTAAGTAACTTATGACCAAGGAACCAATTTCATAAATGTATCTAACCAATTCTGTAAGCCAGGGTCATTTCTGAAGTATCTTGCTAGGCATTTGTGATTAACTTTTCGCTGTATTTTCCATTATCAAACCAACTTCCTATGCGTTGTACGCACATTGTCGATGTCCGCTATATTCCATTGAGTTGATTAACCCATGAGGCATGTCTCCCCCCGGGGTTGGGTGATATAGGGGATTGGGCCAGGTGAGAAAGAGCACGTCGCTCCGTTCTGAGGCGCCAGCGAGCAGCGTTGAAAGAACCGCATCTGCCGCAATTACGTCGCTGAAGTTGGTTTCTGGACAGAGACAGCGTCACGTTGCTGGTTCTAGGCCTCGAGTTTACAGATTGAAGTTGGAGCTGAAAATGGTGATCAAGATCGAGATGGAGATGAAGATGGAAATGGAGATCGAGATGGAGATCTGGTCGCAGTTGCTAATCAACTCGTTTATCGGAGCCAGACGCGCCAGCGTAATCAATCATTGGGCCAAGATACAAGCGTGTGGACCGGGCTTATCTGATCCGTAGTTGGGGAGTCTCTTAGCTGGCACGTAAATCGCTTCCGGCGGACTCTGCATCTGGCCTCTTATCACGCGCCTAATTAAAATCATCTTAAACAAGCCCTTGCTCTCATTTAGAGTTGAAAGTTTTTTAGAGAAGTAAATAACTTCAATTATTGCCTTTAAAGATTTGGTTTGTTTTTTATTTGTATTATTTTTGTAAACCTACCTTTATATATTTTTATATTTAATAACTTATATAAAGTATAGATAACTTTTTAAAAATAAAGGACGAATAAAATTCAGCAACTACAAATGCTTTTAATAACGAAATCGTAAACATTATTTATAATTCTTATTTTTATAAATTTTTAATAATTACTTAAACTTACTTGAACTATTTTCTTCTGACACATTCTTATGCAGAAAATATTATTATTGCAAAATTATTGCTATCAATGATGTATGAAAATCCCAAAATTCTTATCAAAAAGTGTCGGCTGGCATTATTAAGTACAACCATATAAAACTATACTATATAACAGCTGTTTTAATACAGATAAGGCAAGCTTTTCATACCCTTACAGGGAATTATAGCTTTGAGCAGAAATATGTCACACTGTAAAAAAGATAAGGTATATATAGCCTATAGGTCAAAAGTGTTTTGTGGGTACAATAATAATATGTTCTAATTTTGTATGTCAATAAAAAGTACTCATGAGTTTCATGCTTACAAGTTACACCCTTGCAGTTCTCTAATTAATTTTTTTTTGCAGCCTTATTAAGCAAATCAATCTAGAAAAATAAGCTTCTTTTTTTAAAGAATAATAAAGAAAAAATAAATATCTAAATAACTTTTGAAAAATATCCTAAAATCTTTCTTAAATCTCTTTAAAAACATTATCGGCTGAATGTTTCAAAATCAAGGGTATAACAACTTCGGCTTGCTAAACCCAAATTACATTTCTTGGTAGCAAATTTAAAATGTTCTTTTTAGTATCTCTCCAGCAACTGCCTCCATGAGCTTTCTTTCCTGCTGTGTATTTCCAGAAAAATAAATTAAATATGAACACAATTAAAATCTTTGATTTGACCAGCTATTGTTGGTACGAGATATTCAAACAAATCAAATTAAGCTGTGAGGCTGCCGACCACTTAAAAGGAAGATATAAACTAGTAATGTACCTGGATCTCATCAACTTCGCCATAAGCCTTGAGTCCATAACAAAAGCTTTTAAGCAGTGGGACCCACAGCTGTACGAAGAACTTGACATCGAAAACACCTTTCTAAATAGATCGCCGCAAATAAATATAAATTTATCGAGTCGTTATGACGAAGTGCAGAAAATATCCGAAAAAGACAAGGATATATTTTGGAAATCCTTCTTCAATGCCATCAAGGAGAATGAAAAGCTGCAGATCCTAAACCTCAGCTACGTGCCGAAACAATTCCATCCGGATCATTCCGATAGATTCGGGGCCCTGATAAATGCACTCTGTGATAAGAAAACCCTGACACATTTGGGCATTCAAATGCAGGGTGAGTTTTTCTGCAACGTACTAAATACTTTACACTAATAGAAATATCTGAGATTTGTAGGTTATACCTTTGAGACTGCGCCCGCGTTGGGCAACCTGAGAAGTTTATTTCTCGACGTGCGAATGGCTTCTGAAGACCTCATCGAGTTGTGTCGTTCAAATCCAAAACTACAATTTCTATCATTTAAGAGCACTGAACTATATGGTCGCTTGTCCGATATTGTGCCGTATTGCAATAATCTAGCAAAGCTTACCCTTACCCTAAAGCCCGAGGTGGATGCCAAGGAGTATGCTCCATTGGCCAAGTTAACGCGACTCGAAAAACTAAGACTGAATGGATGTCACCAAGAGGGTACTCTTGTTAACTTGTTCAAAGGCCTTCAATTGAATAACTTGGAGAGAATATTTATCCCAGACATTTTCCTCAGTAAGGAGGAGACGCAAGCTTTGGCAGAAATAAATTCTTTAATCCTGATCAAAAGTGCCTTTAGGGACATACCAAGTATGGCAAATTTGGCAAAGCTACCGAGGCTGCAATATCTATCTGTTAAAACTGAATCCGAGCAGTTGGACTTGACAGAACCATTAATACCTTTAATAACCAGAAGCTGTGTTGAAATAATGTCAGATTCCTTTCGATTCTTCATGTTGTTTACCGAGGAAGATGGTGTCCTGCGTTTAAAATTTGATCTTCCTAAAGATATAGAGGAAGATGCAAATGTCAGCAAACGTAACTGCTTAATATCTCATCTTGTAATCTTCCTTTGCCAACGATTAAATATAAGGCAACTGATTTTATTTGGAGATTTTAGCAGCATCTCAGGTCAAACAATGTTTTGTATTTTAGCTTCTAAGCAGCCACAGATTCTGCAGAAATTGATTTTCTGGCGAGATAATCCCCCAAGTATGGAGGAAGCCAACGCTTTGGCAGCAATTCAATCCTTAAAGGTCATATTTTGTAAGTTCAAGCATCTGGATAGTATAATTGCTATAAAGATCCAGCAACTTAATCAGCTTACAGATAAAGCTGAAAGAGTGGATAAAATCAAAACGGAAAAGGTGGAAACTCGCTTTATTTATGAAAGCAATGATCAAGTGACATTAATTCTTGACTTTCCCGGTAACGAGGTTGATCACCGCAACTTTGCTCCTTTGACAAAGTTACAGAATTTGAAAAAAGTAGAAATCAAAGGGAGTTTAGTAGATGGTTCTTTGGATATTCTTTTTAAAATCTTGGCATCGACAAATCTTCAGGAACTAGAAATCTCCATAATTGATCCCGAAGAGATTCGGGCATTGTCACAAATCAGTAGCTTGCAAGTCCTGAGCTGTGGTTTATACTGCTCAAGAAATATCGAACATCTGGCCGATATGAAGCAACTCCAGTCCCTTACTTTAACTGTCCATCCCAAGGGCTCTTTGCTAACTCTCTTCCAGCTGATGGCCTCCAAGGAACATCATGTACTCCGAAGTCTTAATATCCAAAATATTGTACTCACTTCCGAAGAGATTTTCCATGTTAGTCGCATTAAATCTTTGGAGAGAGTCTCACTGGGTCGAAGGTTTGCCAAACTGAATCCCTGGGTTGCCGAAAAATGGCTGAAACGACGCAGTTGCCAAAAGTGTCTCCCATCTCCTAAAGGACCCATTGATCAGCCACATAAAAAGGATATTGAACCAAATAATAGCCAAAACTTAAATGAGTTCGAGCTGGTTGCTTCGAAATATTCTGATTATTTTCTAGGCTATTCATCAAAGAGTGCCAGCAACTGGGAACTCTTGGCGGATTTGCCCAATCTAAAGGAATTATGCCTAAATACCTCCTTCAAGGTTGAGTGCTTGCAAAATCTTCTAATAAAATTATGCCGACCTAATCATCAGAAACTAACCAAGTTTTCTGTCACTCTGTGTCCTGAGCATATTGATGATAATGAAGAACGTCTATATAAAACCATTGAACAGATTGGTCTTCTTCAAAATCTAACAGATTTGTATTTGGAGAACTCCGAGGGATATGTTCTAAGTGATCTCTTAGACTTGCTTCAGAACTCGTCTTGCCTTCGAAGTCTTAAGCTAAATAGAACATACATAGATTACGAAGAATCTCTAAAAGTTGGCAGAATGAAAAATCTAGAAAAACTGCAGGTGGGGTTTTCCAATGAAGATAGCTTTCAGGTACTCACAAAATTAACTGAATTACAAGATTTACATATAATTTCAATTCATAAGAATATTGTAAACAAAATAATGCCAATTTTGAGAACATGTAAAAAGCTTAGTTGTATTTTTTTAACTCAGGATTTGAGTCAGGAATTTATAGAAACTTTATTGGAAGCTCTTAAAACTGCGAGGGAGCCTAGCACTCAGGGTCCTTTAATACTAACAGCTCAACCAAAGGATTCTTATTTTCCAGTTCAGGTAAGGTATTTAAATAATTAATAATACTATTATTTTTATATATTCAAAATTATATTTTATTATTACTTCTTTTAGTTAAACAAACTTGATGCCGTTTTTTTAAACATTGAACAAGAACCCATAGATGAAGGCTTTCAAGAAACCGATGAGTTGGAAATTACAGCTGTAAGAAGCACATTATGGAGTCGTTGGTGGTAAAATATACCAGGTAATTCCAAAGTTTATTCATTACTAATAAAAAAAATCTAAATATATACTAGAATTTGATCACAGTTCGATCAGAAATTTCAACAGAAAATAAAATGTAACAAACTGATATTACTTTTGTAAAGCTACATTTATATATTTATGTATTCAATTTATATAATTATATAATTATAATAATTAGTATAATTATTAGTATAATTAGTATAAATAACTGTAATTTTGTAAGTCAATATAAGGTACTGACGAGTTTTATGCTTACTTACACCCTTAGAGAATTGCCCTAATAATATTTTTTGGCAGCCTTATAACAAGAACCCATAGATGAAGCCTTTTAAGAAAAGGAAGAGTTGGATATTACATCCTTGCGCAGCACATTTTGGATACTTTTGTAGGTAAATTCTTATTTGTTTAGTATTAAAAACCTAAATATTTATCAAAAATTCTTTACAGTTTAATCACATAAACGTTCAGAAAATAAAACGAACAACCTGTATTGCCCTACAGCCATTAAAATGCATTCGAATTGGAACACCACATTTCATTACTAATCAGAGCGATAGCCGGCGGAATTCTCATGCATTTTTAATGCCCCATTTTGTGGCCGGAAGGAAGCGCAACACGTAAACGTGTTAATATGGACAACACAATCTATTAATTTGTCAACAATAAAGTAAGACAGCGACAGGCGACATCGTTCCCGAATGAGAGCATTGATTGGCGACACCGTACCAGGATGGCCTCTCTCGACTCCATCTCCATCTCCATCTCCGGCTCCATCTCGGAGACCGGCCAGCTTGTTGTCAGCACAGCAGGTACGAAATTAATATGCGAGCAACAATTAAGATAAGCGCGCAAAGTTGTGAAGTGGCTGCTGCGAGGAGGGCGCAGTCGGTGGCCCCAATTGAGGTTGTCCGGCGGAGCGAGACCACAGCAGCCGCCAATGACTAAGGCGACAACAAGCTGGCAAGTCGACAAGTTGGAGAAAAAAAAACCCACCACCAGAGAAGACACCAAACCACAGCGAGAAAAAATATCACAAAAATCTGTCAACAGTTCGGTATTTCCTATTAATGTTTTCGATTTCTTTTGGTGAGTCTGCTGATTTCTACATAAACAGTAGCTTTACAGACTTTGAAATACTCTTAAACTTTTATTAGAATATAAACTATAAATGTTTAGTTATGGTGTTAATATTTGAAAAAGCCTTTGCTAACATTCTTGTGTAGACCAAGTTATAGCCACTAATTAAAATTAAAAACATATATAAAATACATTTATAATGTTTAGATAAAAGCGCAAATACTGAACTCCAATCCCTTAATAAAATATACTAATGAAACTTGTTGGATAAATCGATTTATATTTAATATCATCATTTGCTGTACATATTTTCTAAAAACAATAAAGATTAAATCAAGAGTGATATATATAAAAATATATATATTTGTTTATATAATCATTCATTTAATTTTACTTCTTTTAATTGATATACAAATTATACATTTTCTTTCTTTATTTCTACCTTTTTCCTCTGTGTAGAGAAGAAAACGGAGAAGAGCCAGAAAAACGATCTTGATCGCACCTCGCCAACTGCTTCCTCTCAATGCAGACTCTGCGGTAGCCCGGGAACAAAAAAAAAATACAAAAACAACAACAGCAGCTAAAATATTTTATATAAGTTGGAAAAAAAAATTTAACCACATCCATTAAGCAAGACCTTGATGACAAACGGCGGCAAGTCTTTCGTGCGATAATAATAAGTATTCATTTCAGATACAATTTTTGGCTGCTTCTTGCCTTTAGCAGTAGTTTTCTCGCTTTAATTTTTGTTCTTCCTTATTTTGGTATGTTTATACTTGTAATAAAAATTAACGCTGCCCTTTAACTGATTGCCGATTAGTTTTGGGAAAGAAATTTGCTTTATTAAATTAATGAAGATAGGGGAATGTATACCTTAATTAATTTATTTTTAAAGCGAAAGTGAAATGTTATTTTGAATGAGGTAATTTTTATTAAAAGGCTTTCTTTGTGTTGGTTTTAATAATTATTACATAAATGCTATTTTGCTGAAGAGAAATTGTGTACAAAGCTTTACATAATATTGCAAAAAAACCGGAAACCAGAAACTTTTAGCTTAGCCTAAATAGTGTTGTTTAATTTTTAATCAGGTTTTAGGTTTTAAGTCAAATTAACTTTACATTTGATTACAATATGTATCGCCTTTCTCTTCCCTTCATTTAATTCAATTTCTATAAATTTTCCACTCGAATTTCCCATTCATATCTAACCGACAATCGCAACACGATCAGCCCCAATTAGAGCTTCCTTTTTCCAAAAATAAACCGAATTGCAATCGATTAAATTGAATCCGATTCAATTATGTGAACCACCTGCGAGTGATGACTGAATGAATGGATGGGCGTGTTAAATGATTGTTGTGTTAATTTTCGCATATGACACCAACGACCAACGCCGACGAGAGGGAAATTCGAGCATTTTATGCGGTTTATTGGCTTTGATCGATTGAAGGCGTCGTCGGTGAATTTTTTCATATCTCCGGATCGAGTTTCCTTGACAGCTCATTCAGTGCGGTTTTTTTATATATACATTTTTTTAGCATATGTTTTTGGTGGAAATATTTCGAAGCGATTTAGCAGGCCGTCAATTACCGCTAGCCACCTGATGACAGTTGCAATTAAAAAGCGGCAGAGACACGAAAAGCCAAAGACAGGGGGTAGGAAATACCCGTAGTTGCCAGTCAACATGGATGGATGCCTGTTAATAGACATGTAAACTGCAATTAAAACAAGCTAATGGGGCGGAGCTGACTCCAAAATATTTTGACTCGCTTAGTTAGCTGTCTCGGCTGTTGTTGTTGTTGGCCTTTTCTTTAATTAAAATATTTAAGCACGCAAATAGGCCTGTCTCTCCATCTGCCTGCCTTTCGGCCAGGCTATATCCCGTCTGCCCCTATATGTTATTAGCCACGTCTACGTGTACGTACCTCCTTAACGGGGCTCTGCGGGAAAACTCAACTGGGCGTGTCTGCTTTGGAACGGAGCTGCTGCGGCTTTAATCAAAGTTTTTGCCAGCGGGGAATCAATCATTTGAAATTTAAACGTCATCGTGCGTCGGACAACTCATAAGACAAACCAACAGTAACAGCGGGGCGAACCAGACAGCCCAGGTTAAACCATATGGCGATGAGAACGTGAGGGTTTACTATTTGCCAAATAAATTAGGGGAAATCCTAGAAAAATTTCTTACTGGATTTTTATTTTAGTTTGAATAATAATAAAGTGTAAAGAGGTCTAAATAATAATAATTACTATTAATTTAAATTAATAAACCAAGCCTAATATATACTAATACATACTTCCTCTCAGAAATCTATATCTAGAACAATGTCTAGTTCTTAAAATATGATAAATTTAGATAGATCTGGAATTTATGTGTCAAATAAAGTAGAAGCGTTGTAGGGAAACAAAATAAATTAAAACCATTCCACACAAAATTAAATAAACCATTGTTTTTCTGCGGAGCACTACTTTATAAATGCCAGGCTTTTAGCATGAGTAATTTCAACAATAATAGTTATAAATACAGATAAAAATATATATAAAATTTAGTATAGACAATATAGAAACAAAAAAGTTAAAATAATTTCTTAGCAATAAATAAATTCACGTTCCCATCACCAACTCCGACTTGTGGCGTGTCCGAGTTTTTAGCGAGTCGCCTCCCAGGCCCAGCAAAAAAAAAACACAAGAAACTACAACTGAGACCCAGTAAAGCCAAAAACCTCTGGCCAACGCAATCACAAAAAACATTTTTCTTTCGCTCAAGATTTGTATTATTTTTTTCATGTATTTCTGCGAGTATTTCTGACCGCCTGGCTGGCCAAGCTGTCTTCATGTCTGGCCGGCAGCCCGGTTAATGAATGCCAAAAGCGAAATTAATGCGTGTGGGGCCAACGCCATCAGCAGCGCCCCCAGCTTATCACTGTCAGTCGATCTAAGCTGGAACTGGAGCCCGCTTTGAGCCAAGTTGATCCGACGACGACGATGTTTCACCGAATTTATTCGCCAAATATCTATACGAATTTATTTGATTTCGGCTCATGGGAAATTTATGCGCCTGTCGCCCGCCACGGCCTTTTGTGTCTATGCCTGCGCATAGATTTTTAATAAGTGATAAACATTTGAAATGACAATTTTAAAGTCGATTAATTAATTAAATGGCAATTGAAAATGCCAGACAGCTCCGAAAAACACGGGCACGGAAACATGATGGCACAATAAAATACACAAATTGATTGATTTTCAGCTTTATACGCATTTATTTAAAATTTTGTTCTTGTTTTTGTTAGCTTTTTGGTTGAAAATTAATGCGAATATTTTTGAGAATTGGTTTACGGCCCGGTGTTATCTTGAATAGGGAAATGAGTATGGCTTTTCGGTTCGGATCGGAACAGGTAAATTATGACCCTGCTTGTGGCTTGACATTTTCGTGACACGATTTCAAATTCAAAGATAACAATTTTGAAGTAAATTAAATGAAACCTTGATAAGACAATTATTCACACTGCAGGGGTAGTGTGATGTTCTTTGCGGACAAAAAGTGTGTTTAATAAGATATGTTTTTTTTTAGTTTATGAAGATATTTACCAAAAGATTGTCTTGGCACAAAAAATTAATTCAAAGTTAGCAAAAAAACATATACCGTTTTTTTGTGGAATGGTTAAGCTGGAAACGTGAGATATATTATTTTTTCACGAGCACCTGGCTAGGTATAAAATAAGTAATAAAAAACAAAAGATATTCTGAGTAAAATTGCTGCATAACATAATGATATCTTAGGTTTTAAATGCTTTTGCTTAAATGTATTGCTTTAAGGAAGTAAGTTGTACAAATATTTAAATAAAATAAAGTAAAAACGTACAACTATCAAAAAAGATGCTTAATTCCAAAACGTTAGAAGTCAAACAAAGGCCATTTACTGAATTTTTTATTAATTAATTTGTTGATTAAATTTGTAAATACAATTTACTGAATATAAAAAATTAAATGATAAATAATATCTTTAATACTAAACCTCTTTTTAATCAGAACCTCCATTAATTTATCAATAAAGCTAAATTACACTTAAACTGTGCCCTGAAAAGCTTACATTCAATTTTTTATAGCTCCGTTAACGATGCATGGAATATGCCTATTTAACTCAACCCCCAAAAAAAAATATATAAAATAAATTTACAATCACACGCCCAGTCAGTCAGACCCCCTTAAAACAATCATGATGGATTGGAAAAGTCTTTAACTTTTCGTATTATTTTGCTTCCCATGGAACGCCTTTTTATACGCGCATAGTTCAATAGTTTGAACTCTTTTTAATTGATCTTGATTAATCGCACACCACACACACACACACACTCACTCGGAGAGCAAATGCCAAGCCGCCCAAGGAGGCGGCAGGCGACAGGCAGGCTCCCCATATCGAATCGGAAGCCCGACCATTAAT
Organism: Drosophila truncata; assembly: GCA_008042515.1. NCBI lineage: Eukaryota > Metazoa > Arthropoda > Insecta > Diptera > Drosophilidae > Drosophila > Drosophila truncata. The sequence continues at coordinate 37,807 of VNJQ01004993.1, read as the reverse complement.
TACGCTTTAATTACCAGCCAAAAAACCAGGGGAGAGAACCAAAAAAAAAAACACACACAAAAATAAACAAAAAACGCATGGGGAAAAAACCTTAATAGTTTTCGCCTTATCAGCATAGAGTTTCGCTGGCCAGCACTCCTAATTTCATTAGTTTAATGGCACAAAACTGTGGAAAAACCAACAACAGGGCAGCTTCGCTTGGCTACCAAACTACGCAAAACGTGACGCCGCTGCTCCAAACAAAACAACAAAAAAATTGTTAACAATTGTGAGAATAAATTGCTAAATAATTAAGTGGATCAACGGCCGGAGCCAAGCAACTCGAGAGAGAGATCTCAGACTCCAAATTGCATATGATTAATTAAAGGAAATAAAATGCTGACGACGGGCCACTAGAGAACCAGAATGAGTAGCAGAAAAATAAGAGCGAGGCAAACGAAAATCTTTTTCTTTAATTAATATTGAAGTGAACCGAACCGAAGTTCAGTAGCGAACCGACAGCGGCGGCAAAAAATATATAACTCGTACAAAAAACAAAGACAGGAGGCGTTTTTCAACTCATTAACGTTCAAACGAATTCATTTGCATATCTCTACCTGCCCCAAATTAATATTCCATGGCTTCAGCATTCTTCTCTTTTCTTCTGTTTTTTTTCCGTAAATTTGAAACGCTTAAGAAACGAGCTGAGAAATGGTCTCAGACAATTTGAACTGCAACACACTGACACTGCCTCAGTTAACTTCCCCCGCCAACCGCCCTCGAATCCCCTTATTTTGTTCAGTTTCTTTTGTCTAAATGATTTTTATTAACATTTTTTGCGTCAGGTATTCGAGTAGAGGGACACGCATTTGCTGTGTCACTGCAGTCGAGCGTGGCAGTGCAGCCAACTTGGATTATATTTGGCTAAATAAAACGAGGGGCCAAGAGCAGGACTATTTGATGTTTTGTTTACTTATAGTAGGGTTTGAACTATAAAATTAATTAGAAATATATCTTTATCCATTGAAGATTTTTGTAAGATTGCAAAACAAAGTTACTTTTACTTAAAGATGCTTCCTACTTAACCAAGCTGAAAAATTAGTTTCCAATTTTTAATGACCACAATAATTGTTATTAGAATATTATAAGCTAAAATATCCAGATAAAAAATGTAATTAAAAAAATGCACGGCAGACGATTGCCATTAAAAGAACATTAAATATTATTATTACAATATTAATTTTATTATTTTAATATTATTTTAATTATCATTCACCTAAAGCAAACTTACCTAGATAAAAAATATTATCTTTAAAAAAACATTGTTTATAATTTTACTTTAATTAAATATTGTTCCTTAATGCTCATGCAAAAAATATTGGCATAATTATTGATGTTACAATAATTATAAATTTTCTTTTTTCTCTAAAATATTAAGATACCCCTTAAAAGTTATGCTTAATGCTTTTTCTATGATAGTAAATCCTGGTCATGCCTTCTGTAAATATATAAAGTACAGATTTCTGGCTCTTTCCCATACTCAATATATTATAAACTAGGTTCAGCTAGTTTTTTGGATAGTTCATGGCACCTCTGCTTAGATTCGATCATGGAATAGGCCCAAAAAGGGTCTTGAACCATTCCAAGGGAAAGACGCCGGCGCATAGACCCGGCCAGCAGCCACCATTGGCCACAACCACAGTTAGGGCCAAAGAGTGCTGGGCGTCAACTGCATGCCATGCGTAAATGCCAAAAGCGGCGACCCTCGTCTTGGGTCCCTCCCATGCCCGAGACCGATGCCTGTGCATGAGCCGGTGCCGGTGCCCCTCGTGCCTTATCTGCTTGTATTCATCTTGAAAATTGTTTCTAGTTGAAGTTTGCCTTTTAATTGTTAGGCGCAAACAGCCGACCGACCGACCGACTAAATTAAATTTATACTCTTCCCATCTCTCTCTCTAGGAGTGTCTAGTACTCTCTCTTTCTCGAAGAGTGTGTCCCTCTCGTTTGCACTCTGAACCCCATGTCAGTTCCATGTGGTTGCGTGAGCCGACTGCGGTATGCGAAAGTAACCCCCGATCTCCGTCACATGTCGCCCATTGAGCATGTGCAGCCTTTCAGGTTAACCGACTCTATCTGCATCTCTTTCCCTGTCGGTTGCCTCAATAAATTCCTCCGGAAAGTGAATTATTATAACGTTTTTATTAAAGTATGCCCTTGCATATAGTATCTAGTCCACTCTCCGGTATATCTCACATAATTAGCATAGTTATAGGGGCCGAGTGTTTGTCTAGGGGTGGGCTCCGTCCGCTTAACTGTCTAATTTTTCACTCAACTGTCCACATTTGGCCGTGGAAATTTATTAATTTGTCCAATTCCACTGACAAATGATAAAAAGCTTGACAATTAATGGGAATATCTGCTGCAATAGGAGGTGTTGTATTAATTAGAACACTGGACCAGGGGGTCCTAGTGCTGAAGTTAGAGGGGTGTTGAGTTTAAGGGTTGCTGCTTCCACCCTAGACGGATATTTATTAGGTTAGTGCATGTAAAAAATATCAGTTTTATGACGTGGTTTGTTATTTCATGTTGCACTTAATTATGAACAATGGAAACTGCCCTGACAATGAATGTGTTAATTTTTGGGGAGTATATATTATTAGGTACGGTTTAATGTATAAATAAAGATAACAATTTGTCATTTATTAATCTTTTGGGGTATAGATAAAACTATAAATATAAACTACTAGTCTGTTGGTGACTGACAGGTGGTGTGTTTGGTTCTAACAACCACATTTGCTTAATAAAAAATGCGTAAGAACTTTAAAACCTAAAGAAATCTACATCTATACATTTGTTATATTATAATTAGATATATATATAATTGTCTGGAATTATTTATTCATTTATTTTTGAAAAAAATATATTATATAAATATATAATTATATTATAACAAATGTACAAATAAATAGAACCAAGAATATTAGGGTTTCTTTCCCCAGTAATTTTCTGTGTGTAAAATGTAAGCCAAAAACCATAAAAAATTTCACAAAAATGTCTTAATTTTAAATTTCACAGTTGTGTAATATATAATCAAATAAATCGAACACAGAAACTGAGTTAAATGCAATTCCTCCCAAAGAAAAGTACCGACTCACAGCATTTCGAATGCAATAAAACCCAAACTCCATGATCGTTGCCCAAATTTAGATACCAACTGTTCAATAAAAATCAAAAATATTCAAACCTTCAATCAAACACCCATTCAAGACTTTAAATCACCACGAAAAAAACGTTCGAAAGCCGTGAATTACCATATCGGAATCCCGCGAGCATTGTACAAGTGTATACACATGTTACTTATTCATGGCTTTGTAGTTTCTTTTTATCTTTTCTCAGGTTTAGGTTTAGGGGCAGGTGGGGTCTCGAGGCGGAGAACCCTTTGTGCCCCCGCCTTTGTGACTATTATTATTATTATTATTTTTCGGGGAGACGAGGGGCGCCATTTAAGCCGCTTGTTGTTTGGTATTTTTCACAGCTCCGCACAAAAGATGGATCTTCGTCTCCAGCGGAGAGTGCTCACGATCCATTTTGGAATCGTTGAAATATTTCCTTTAAAAGAAAAGAAAAGTTTTCCAAAGAGTTTCATTAGCGTTTTTTCTGTGTACACCTGATGTGTGTATGCATTTTCTGGGTGTTTTGTTCGGACCCACAGGAGACTTTATTTTGAATAAGTCGAAAATGAAACGAAACCAAATGCAACACAATGGCTTTGCCTCACTGAGACGGATGTGCCAGAGTTTTTAGGGTTCATTGCGTTCACCACTCGCCGCACAAGATGTTCGTTCACATGACTCGACGACCGAGAAAAAAAAAATGCAAGACAATTAAACAAATTAACAAAACAACAGAGTACCGGGGGGACTTACAACAATTTTACACATGAGAAAATCGATGAGCATCGAAGACCATTAGCCATTAACTCGGAAACCCTCCTTCTCCCACTCCAAACTCAGAGCTCATCCAAACGCATTTCGGTCCTAACTGCGCGGGTGTTTCCCAACTGTCAGCTGTTTGTTAGGGAAGTTCAAGTTGAACCTGCCCCAGGTAATTAAGTTTCGAATTTTACTTTTCAATGGGCCATCAGGCCATCTGAGTCTGACCTCCTCACCCCCACAAGCATTTGAACCCTTTCGCTGGTCTCCGGTCGTCGGTCACCGGTCGCATGTGTGTGCGTCTAATTTCATGGCTGTTAGCCGTAAGGGCCAGGTCCAAAAAGGTCGCGGAAGACAGGCATTTAATATGCATCTCCCCCTTGGCCAGAGTGCCTGGTTTTCCTTAGGAACAACGGCTTTTATTATTGACAACAAACGGCCAGCACAAGAATGATGACCCGAGAACGTAATGTGATCCCTCCTAAAAAAAGGGGTAACATAAACATGGAAGAGTTAATACTCTAACTAGTATTTTTTCGTAATTAAATAAATTCTTAAATAATATAATTATGATTATAGTAAATTCTTATGAAAATTGTCAACCTTAAGTTACCTCAATATGCTTCATGCATGTTTCAAAAATATACAAAATTAGAAAAAAAGAAATAAGAATGTGAATTATCCTTGGTTTAATTTAAAAATATATTAAGGGCTATTTTTTTATTAAAAATATTTAAGAAATTGAAAAGAAAATAATAGAAGTCAGTAGTAATATAGAATTATATCTATTACTTATTTTTCTCCTAGAAAATATCACCTCTTTTAAGCCTAATGAAAAGAAAACCCAAAATTTCCTTTGTTTAATTTGCATTTCCGCCTTTAAAAACCCCTCCTAATCAGCTTCTCGCGAGAGATTAACTTCAACAGCTTCAACTTCATTGACAAATCAATCAGTCAGGTCATTAATTACTTCTCTCCAGCACCAAAGTGCCATAAATATGTGACTTCTAATCTCCATTAAATCCTATCGGAAACAAATGCATCCATCAGATGCAAACAAACATCAAAAAACACAACACAGAACCCACTCAAAACTCAAGCGGACTCAACTCTTTCTCTCTGTTCCAGCTGAAGAGCATCCAAAATAAAAAAAAAACACAATCGAAATAATAAGGAGAACAGAAAAAAGTTTGAGGGCAGCAAATAGCGACAAAGAAAACTCATAAAAACGTTTAATGATGTCACAAAATGTAATAAAAATGCAATAAAATGTCAAAATTATTGAATTTACGATACGAAACAAGTTCAAAAAAATAACAATAATAACAACAGCGAACCCGCTCTGTACAATAACAAAAGGAGAAGCACCGAAATAACAATAACCAGCGACACACACAACTCCGCTGGGAGGGAGTGAGGAACACCTCTGCAACTCTTTGACCGGTCAGATGCCCTGGGTATGGGTATGGGAATGGGAATGGGTTGTTATAGCATTAGTATCTTCCATTGTTGTTCTTCAATATATATATGTATATATATATCTGGTATATATCTGTATATATATATGGTACTTGTTGTTGCTGGCCATTGTTGATGTTGCCGTGTGCGTTGTTGCGTTGAGTGCAATGTGCGTGTTGTTGTCGATGCCGCAAGGTGTCGCGCACAGTGAACTACTCTACCATAACCTTAACCCTTGCCTAATTTGAATAAATTTCGAGCTTAGCCAGACTCTTCTGCATTCCATGCACTGAGGGAAAAGTAGGAAGGAAGTGGGGAAAGAATTAAAAACAATGGGAGCTAAGTTAACAATAAAATAACAGAATTTAGTCCCACATAAACATCTTGAAGTTGGTTTTAAGGTATAAAAAGTGGCAAAAAATAAGACAAATATAAAGAATATATAACAAAAATTTTAAAATTTTAAAAACTCTTTATTTATGAAGAGTTAAAAGCATATATTCTTCCTTAAACAGCAATTAGTGATGACCTATACAATTTATGTCGCATATATAAGTTTCTGAGTGAGTAAGAAGTGACTTATTAGTTTTTTTTTTAATTTAAAAAATAAGTTATAAATTGCGCTATACATATAGTCGCATTATAATATATATGCAATATATTACAACACATTTCTCTCTGTGCACATGCATGTTTGTATTTTAAAATAATTTTTCAAGAGCACCATCAGTGAAGCGATTGATTGTTATCTGAAATGTAATCAAATTGGGTTTCCTTTTCTTTTCCTTGTTTTCCTTTTTTTCTCTTTATTTTTTCATGTAGCGGTGGATAAAAGACCGACTGGAGACTGCGGGTCAAAGGATCAAGGCAACAGAATTAAATAATGAACAACATGCAGCGATAAGAGATCCCCCGAAAGCAAGGGGAAAACATTAATCCCGGCGAACAATTAACATATTCCCTGGCTTAGACAGAGTGTCTCCCCAGGAGCAGACTGCTTGGCTCATCATCCTGGCCCTGGGATTCCGGACGCACCTCCATCGTGGCCTGATATATATGCAGGCATGAGCGGGCATACTAATTAGATCGGATCGGATCGGATCAGAGACTGTAAGGAAGGGGTAAGAGCACTGATTTGATTTTTGATTGGGATCGTTCTCACTCCCTTCGATTCAATTGGGGAGAGGAAGCACTAAAGTTGGTTTCTTTATGGCCAGACGTGCTCAACAAAAAAAAAATGCGGTGATTTTAAAGGTAACAAGCAGGTCGAGGTTGGGAATTTAATTTCCAAAAAATTCTTAAGTGCAAAAAGCAGGCAGGTTGAGAAATTTCTTGGTGTAAGAAGGGAAAATTAAGTAATAAAAATGTATAGAGATGTGATAAGGAAACCAAATATAAATATATATATTTTATTAAATAAGTATATTCTTTAATTTTTTCAAAGTTGAAAACTAAGAGGAACACTTATAATTTTCTGTACTAATGATCTTAAATTATATATAATATATCAAGTATATTTTTCCTCTTATTTTCATCACTTAAACCCCCACGCTTTAATCTATATTTTTCTTTCTAATAACTTAAAAAGTTTTCCGACTTATCGTCCCTTCTCATTCCCTCAATTAACATAAATATTTGTGTAATGCCAGATTCCAATACCTTCACTTCCCAGAGACGTTATCAAGGCCTTAGCATATAAACATATGTGCTGCTGCCCTGACATGTTGCTATGGACCGATATCTACCCACCAGTGGACCGGCTCAACGTCACTTAAGTAACCCACAAAACACTCCACTCTATCAATAACAAAAACAAAACACACACGGCTCATTCAATTATAATTTGTGAAAACACACACACAAAAAAGAGCTTACAATTTCATCAATTACAATTTTCGATGTGATGCCAAGAGACCGTGCCTCATTAGTGTATAATTATTTTTGGCCACAATTCCTTCACTCAAATTGAATTGCGGTCACCTATCCTATCCCAAAAACCCCACTCCATAGCCATGCCATTCCGCCTCATCTCATTTCATCTCTCGGTTGAACACTGAAAATTCTACTGCCACATGCAGCGAACGCCTTGTTTGCCCCAATTGAAAATGTCAACCTATCAACAACAAATTAACTTGAAAACTTACAAAACAAAAAAAATGTACAACGACGAGAGTATCTCAAAAAAATAAAAAAAAAATATCGAGAGAGACAAAAAAGAAAGCTAAAAAACCTGGTCGGGTCTATAAGTAAGACGCCGCCTGCTGTTGTTTCTGTTTCTGTTCCCGGTGCTGATGCTGATGGTCATCATGATATATGAACGGGCCTGGGCTAACATTTATGTACCACAAATGTCAACTGTCAATGTCAATTTATATTATGCTGCCACATTGCGGATATGTCAGCATATGAACATATGTATCTCAAACAAAAAAATACAAAAAAATTTATATATATAAATAAAAGAGGAAAGACACGAAAACAGAACCAAGAGATATATTTTTTTGGCCACAAGTCCGAGCTTCGGCCTACGCAAAAGAGCCGTTCTTCGCACAGATCCACTGCTGCTACAGCTGCTGCCTGATCCCGAGATATATCTTCTGGGATCGGAGGGGATCACCAGTATTTATAACATTATTTTCGCACTCTCCTCCGGTGTGGGTGTGGGTGTCGTTGATTTGTTGGCCTTTCCAGCAATGTGTTGCCGCCTGTCCACTTCGTTTCCATTCCGAATCGCTTGTTCGTTGGCTCTCTCGTTTATTTGTCATTCGCATTTAATTTGCTTTTTTGGGTTAAACAAACAACAGTTAAGAGGTAAATTATTTTAGGGCTCTGCAGCCATTCCCCAATTTATTTCCGAGTACGAAACAAGAACAAAGGTGCAAATATACATACGCATGTACAGGTGAGGTCAAGTTGATAAGGGTTTTTTGAGGGTTACGTTTTGAGAGATTTTTATATTTAAAGATATAAATAAATCGAATTTATTTTTTGAAATTAGAACTTTAAATAAAAAGAAATTCATATTTAAAAAATGTACTATTAAATTAATTATTCAATTCTTGCTTACTAATCTTTTTCAACCAATTTACATCATGTATAAAGCGGAATTGGTTTTATAATATCGGTTATTAAAATAATCCTTTACTATATATGGGTTTATTAACTTAATTGCTTACTATAACTATTGTTTATCACTTTAAACATTATGTAATAAATAATTAAATAGACTTTCTATTATATATATACTTAGTAAGTTGTTTAAATTATTCGTAATCCAGTTTTTTAATCTCTAATACTTTTATAATTTTTCCCTAATTTTTTTAATATAATAGTTATGCTTTCTTTATGAAATAAAAGAAATTACGGCCACATTTTAGAAAAGAAGCTGATAAAAACCCCTCTGTAAGCAGTTTAAAGTCCTGAAAAATGTAGTAAATTAAGCATTTAGCTGTCAAAATTTCTTACCTTACCTTAAAATAAATTTTAAGGACCCAAGCAATGATTAAAGCCAATATAAAACTGGTAAAATATTAGGAAAATTGAATATACATTTTGTAAAAAATATGCAAAGCCCTCAAACATTTTCTTGACCCCCGCTGTATGAGTATCTGCATATGTGCATCTGTATAAACAAGCTGGCGCACATTAATAATCTTGTTGAACCCGGCAATTTCGACCCTATAATCAGCGAGTGAAACGCATATGCACATAAAGACTGGCGGACAGGAGGAGCCGGAGCTGGAGCTGGAGCTGCGGAGCTGTAGCTGGGAATGGTAATGGGGATGGAGTCGTGGCTCGTTGGTTGGCTGCTTTCGGCCGGGTGCCTGCTTTGGTTGGCCAGCTACCCTGGTCTTCCGTCTCCCCGTGTGTCTTTTTGGCCCGGTACACGCCTCCGGGCACCGCCTGCTCATTCCATTGTCTTGCTGCCTGATATTTCTCCTCCGAGGAGACGTGGCTAATTTGAATCAACCGCCTCTCGCTCATTTTCGCTGTCCCGAAAAAATATAAAAAAAAACAAAAAAATGAAACCGAAAACAGGCGGCCGCCGCAGCAAATTAAACGCGCATGCGCGGCGATCGAACTGGTCTAAAACTGCGACTGCGACTGCGACTGGGACTCTCTGAAGCTGAAATCCCTTGGGGCCAACTGGTAATTCCCCCCTTTGCGGCGCCCCTGGAAACAGCGCTTCCGTAGAGAACTGAGAGCAGCTCCCCCAAACGGGCAAACAAGCATGTGGATAATTGTTTCCTGGACGAGCGGTAACCCGAGCCCAAGTCCCAGACCCAGTCCGAACCCCAGGCCCAATCCCCCAGTCACAGTTCCAGTCGCCGTCCTCAACCTGAAACTCAAACTGAAAACCCTAAACCGAACCTGAATCTGAATCAGTTTCCGAACCTGAGCTCGCGGCTGCTGCGCCGGCGTCTGAGAGACATAAATCCAATAGTAAACATATAAATTTAGCTAAATTTCTATGCAGAGAGAAAAAATAAGGGGTTAATAGAGGGGTGTAAATAAATGGAAAGGCTGGATTTGCAAAATTTTTTCTAGCTTTTTATTAAGGTAGAAAAATAATAAGGATTTTTAAGCAAAGCAAGAACAAAGACAGAATAAAGTTTATAAAAACGTTGCAGATTTTTCTTCTTAAAAATAAAAATTTGTATAAATATTTTGATCAAGTTTTATTCACGGTAATAATACAAATTATATTTCTATTTTTCAGGACTACATCTATAATTAAATTGAGATGTTTTGATATTAGAATAGGACCTTCTCTTAGGTCCTAATTTATTTATATTTTTTGGCGACTTATCAAGCCCTACCTGCTTAGTTAATTATTATAATTTTATTAACTTTATTCTCTAAAAAATAAATAAAAATATAACCAAGCTTAAGAAGCTTCTATCGGTTTTAATTTATTTACTTTTAGTAGCTTAACAGAATATATATATATTAAAACTTGCCTAATTTTCCTATAAATATTTACAAGTTTCTTTTAATTAATTATATCAATTCCCTAAGGGTTTTTGATTTCTTGCAGTGCACTAAACTCACCCATCGGCTGTCATGTGTGTGTTGTTTATTTTATGTCTGCTCTTTTCGGGCTTGTTTAGAACGAAAATTATGCAATTATGATAATTGCCCAGCGGAGCAGTTTGGCCAATTATGAAAATATGAGTGTGCTTATATTTTTATTATTTTATTTGTGATCGTGCCCGGGAGGCTTCCGCTGACACGCAATCTTGACCGGGTCTAATCCCAGCTGAGAATTTTAAAAGAGAAGTCTTTGTCTATGTGTCGCTCTGTGTCAATAAAGAAAGAAGGGAGGCAGTGCACTTGACTCCCTGGGTCGTCCCTCCGTGCTCGAGTAATGCTTATCATTGTCCAAGGAACCGACTAGAGACTGAATTGTTCCAATTACGCGGACACTGCACGCACTTTCGGCACTCTCCCATGCAACGGACAGGCAGACGGACAGACGGACAATTCCCCGAGTGTAAATAATGCTATTTAATAGCTTGGAGTTGGCTTTTTTTATAGTTGGCCTGAGTTAAATGCCGATAACCTTTTTTATGCGCTCGCCTCGGCGACCATTAAATTAAAGAACCCCGAAGAGAGAACGAGAGACCTGAAATGCATTAAATTGAATTCTTGGTTCGGCCCATGGGTTTACTTACTCGGTTACTTGGAAACGCTGTTCTTAACGCCATGAAAACTAATTTTATAGTTGCACTCTCCCAGCCAGTAGCACATTTCAATTACCTTTTACCATTTCTCTTTCTCTCTCTCTCTGTCGCTTAAAGTGGCTTCATTTAAATGGTCAGCACACAGAGACTTTGGGAACTTTTTGGTTAAACTCATGTGTGTTGATACGTTCCCTTATTTTTTATTTCTATCCAAGTATTTTTCCCCTTTCTGGTCATGTTTTACAATGCGTGCCCCGTCGCGCAATGTTCAGAATGCTTGTAATGAAATGTAATGTCCCGGCTTGCGAATGCATTTTGCACTTTTACTGCATGCTAATTGGCCAAGGGGGGTCCCCGCCGCACAGTGTGATCATGTGTTTTGCATAAACACCGTTAGAGCACTCATCTTAGCCATTCTCACGATTGTAGTGAAGCTATCTAAATATATATGGCGGCATTAACTACATATATCGCATAACCATCAAGTGTCCCGATCCGAGCAGAGCAGGGCAAAGCGAAGCTCTTTATTGGATATAGTCACAGAGACTCTAACACATATATGACATGGGATTGGTTCCATCGGAATTGGCATATAACGCATTTGTTGGCGGCTTGTTTGGATTTGTTCGAACATTCGCTTGGCACATTTACAACTCTTTTTTATTGGATTAGATTGTTAATATTTTATTTTATTCCTTAACTCCGCTCTTTACGACACTTGTTTATCGTTTACTGTTTTGGTGCTTTAGTCTGACGTAATTAGGTGTAACGCTTAGCAATTCCGTTTATGGGGAAAATTCAGAGTTAATGATCCCGTAAAGACAAGGCTTAGTAATCGCTTAATCCTCTAAGCTGAAGTGAGTCATTTTATTTTGATTATGTTTGGTTTTTTTTCTTTATTTAAATATTCTTAATAAGTAATATAACTTTTTCCTTTTTAAATTTAATTGTTACTCAAAGGCAGATACTTTCTATATTTTATACGCTCTAGAAACTTAGGTGAAAGTATAGCAATTATAGTAAAAATGTAATATTAAATTTATTATCAATTTCCCCATCCTTCAATTTTACGTTATAATTAACATTTTAATTGAATAATAAAATTTTTATTTACTATAAATATATATTTCCTTTTCTGTGTTTTACAAGGCATAAAAATGTTAGTAAAATTAGCTCATAAATGTCAGAAATATGCTTTATGTTAGACATGATGATGAAAGATGTAAATAATATTATAAAAAACTGATCCCTTGTAGATATTTCCATTAACTATAAAAACCATGAAATGGTGAATTTTTTTATTTAAAATAATAAAATTTTTCTTTTATACATGGCAACCGTGAATCAGGTTGTTCTTATGTGTATTTCCATATTGCACATTTTAATTTTTTGCAATGCCAGTTCTTTAAGCCCTTCACAAACATTTCTTAGGTTTATTCCGATCACGTAGGAATGACTTCTTTATCTTTAATCACTAGCATATAGTATTGTTATTGCATGTACGTATGCATTTATCGTTTGTAAACGATCGAAGAGAATGACGTCTGTTATCATTTTACGAAACATCAAGCTAAGGCCGCCTTACTTCATTCAGTTTTACCCTCGTCTCAGAAGAGTGAGTTACCTTAGTCATAATTGAATCTAAGAAAATAAAGGGAAGTTCTTGCATAATTATGAAACAGAGTTACATGGAATTTTCTAAGACATTTCATCAGATTGAAGAACTTCCCACACGAAGAACTCCCTCATTTGAGTTGATCTAGGGATTACGCATTCTTTATGACTGTTTCCAAGACTCATTACGCAGTTCTCACAGTGACCCAACTTTATTTAATTTTATTATCTAACCTTTGAGTGGATTATCAATACAATTTCAATGGCTTGCCCCTTTTTTGGGGGTATATTTCCCTGTGAAGATCGTAAAAGTGAGTTACCCAAGCCATGAATTAAGTGCAATTGCATTTATAAAGTTTTTTCCTGGACCCCCATCCAGGCACTATCATTATTGGTTAATCATTGCCAGACATTAAACGAAATTAAACGGGTTTTATCTCATGTGCCTTAATCCACTTGCAATCAGATCTTCCCTTTTTACTTTTTTCGATTTCCAGCAGTCAGTCTTGAGCCGTTTGGAAATTAATTACGGAACTCTAATTTAAATAAAACTTTGTTGCCGCTTCACTGAAGACACGGCGGCTACGTAATTTAATTTTCGCTGGAATCGTAAATACATTTTTTGTCCGTAAGTCTTTCAGTGGCTAGTTGGACATACAAAGTAGCTGGCTCTATGGGTGTGTGCTTTTTGTTTCTTTTCTTTTCTTTTTTTTTTTTGGCCACAGAGAGTCTGGCATATAAACCATCAGATTTCGATATAATCGTAAATTTTCGCCCAGCTCACAAGGAGCCACCGCAAAAGAGGAATCTCCAGCCGAACCTCACTCAGGCTCACACATACATACACTCTGAAAAAAATCGTCACACTAAAGTCGACGGCAATAAAATAGCTGAAATGGTAAAGGAGGTGGCTGGCACGAGGGAAAAGCACAAGTTTGAGAGTCTCTCCGAGTTGGAGGCGAAAATGTGATTAAGTTGCGCGCAAAATCCAATTTTTATAACTGCAGAATCACTTCACTTGGACCCGCTCAGTCCACCCGCCGCCCCTTCACATATTTGCTGCAATTTGAAATACTCTATACAGAGGGTATAGAATCTTTTTAATCCTATAAATATTTTATTTTTTAAGTAAAACTTATTTAGGAATAATGGGAGCCAGCAAACTAAAGACTCGATGCTTTTTTGACTGACAATAAAAACATAATAATAATAATAATAATTTTTTATTACGGGAACAAACATATTCATTATTATTTTATTGCCCAATATAGAATACATGACATTGTTTTAATTTAATTAATAAATTAATTAATTTTTGTGGAATGCGAATAGGAGGAAAATCCTAATTTACGTTTGCTTGATATGAAGTATAAATGATATAAAAAATGTTATTTAAATCTTATATATAAGATTATTTATTTATTTGTATTTATTTATTCCTAAATTAAACATATTTAAATTGTGAGGAAATGTATATCCTAAGAGCTTATAATTTGTTGTACGAATCCTTAACTCCTCTCAAAAGGGCATTTCGCTCGTCACCCCTCTACGTTTTTTGCCATTTTTCTTATTCATTTTTTTATTCGGCTGAGCCAAGGCGAATTGAGTCCGCCGCTGTTATGTTTTTTTGTGCCGTTGCTCGTAAGATGCTTGGCAGGGCAATAATCATAAATTTAGACAACAACGAACCGGCAGCCGCAACAGTAGTAGGCACCATCGCATCGGGCTTTTCCGGGGCAGAGGACGAGGGCACCTCGGGGGGATAAAGTCGCCACGAGGAGCTACAAGTCCGAATGCGCCATGTGTTCCAGCTTCAGCTCCAGCTCCAGTATCGAAATCCGGCGACTCTGTCTACGACTCCGATCGCCGTTCCAGTTCGTCTGGCGGATTTTGAATTTTTGTTTTGTTGTTTTTTTTTCGGGGGTCGTTCTAAGCAAACAAATGCTTAAAGCATAAAATATTGATATTTTTTCTGCCTTTTTTATTTGTATTTATTTTGTTCTCCTTTTTTTTTTTGTTTGAGCTGTCCCCCAGCCAAGTTTAAGCTGCAATCGATTTCGATTCTCGGATTCGGGTTGCATATGAAGTTGTCTTTTTATTTGATTTTAAATTGTTTATTGCTTTGCATATTTCATAATTTTTTGTTGCCTTGCTTGTTGTTTGTATTTTAGCATTTTGTTATTGTAAGGCTTTTGCGAATTTTTTTTTCGGTGCTAGGTTGGCCTTGTATGTTAGCTGAAAGTGTCGGATGGTCGAATGGGAATATATTTTTTGGGGTGCTGTGGGGGAGATGTGCCTTGTCTGACAGATGGTTTTTGCGTCGAAATTCTTGCGGATTCTGGTGAAATCAGGAAGCGGTTCAATGTGGTGACATTGAGGAGTCACATTCCCATGGAATTTGACACAGAAGCAACCACCAGGAAGGTCCCAAAAATTATTTGTTTACGTTATTAAAGCTTAGTTCTTGGGAATTGTTTACTGAAAGTTAAGTGATGTGTGTAAGTAAGCTATAAATATTGAAATTAAATATTTTTAATATTTTTGTTGAAGGGAAATATATTTAGTTCGCAAAGGATAATTACTTGTAACAGTGTTTACTAACAAAATGTTCTTTTAATGGGATTAGAAGTCTTTCCAACTTGTTTATTAAAGAAAGCCCTAATCAAATGAAATCTATAACTTAAATAGATAAATTTTAATGCAATAAACCTAATTAAACTGTTTTAATATTCAACTAACCAAGCTAATCAATGCTAGGATTTTATTATAGTTCTCTAACTTTTAAGAAAACACTTTTGGGGGTTTTTCCAAAACTTGGCAGACAGACAGGAATTGCCGCAAGGTGGCTTCAGTCTCGTGCCTGATCATATTCCGGAGCCCCCCTTCCGTGCCTCGAGAAGTGTCAGTTAATTTCCAATACAATTTTCCATGTGCCGAGGCTGTAGCTGATGCTGGTGCTGAGGCTGAAGCTGGAGCTGGAGCTGAAACTGAAGCCAAAGCCAAGCACCCATGGGCGTGTGTGCCTCAATTGGCTGCTTATCAAAGGTGTCTGCGCTGCGTGCGTGTGTTCCCCAGTAGATGCCGAAATGCCCAAATGCACACCGATGCCCAAATGCCGGAGCAGCAAGTGGAGGAGGGAGTATCGAGCCAAGCCCACCGGCTGGCCAAAAACACTTGAATTTGTTCATCATCAATGGCAGGAGGTGCAGCAGCAGCAACAGCAGCAGCAGCAGCAGGAGGAGGAGCGGCATCAGAGCCACCTGAGATTGGTATCGATGGCAAGGCTGTCTGCCAGAGGTTCAAATACTAACACTTAATGAACTTAACTTTCCAACAACATCAAATTTCCATAAGAAAGGCAGAAAAGGAAAAGCTTCTGGGGATGGGCTTGCAACTAGCAATGCGATGGTAAAGTAGAGGAGCTGCCTTCTCTACTGCTACCACTTCTGCTCCTGCTCCTGCTCCCGCTGCTGCTGCATCTACTGCTGCGTGTGCAAGTATCTATTAGATACGCTCATTGCGAAGAGGACGCCGGTGCAATATACCTGCCACACTGTTGTTGCTGCTGGTGCTGCTGTTCTTGTTGTACCCAGTAATCTGTGCAGCTTCAGGGAGTATAAATATGCGGTGAGAACTTTGAATATTTATTTAAGCATTTATTTATTTATTTATAAACAGTATACTTTTTTTGGTAAGCAATTACCCCTCTAAAAATATAACCCTTAGCTTAGAGTAAGACCCTCTTTCAAAGGTATCTCCCTGTCGATTTTCACCAGCTTGTTGCCCCCAACTTGTTACTGTTTGCTGGATGCTGCCGTTGCCTGCACAGAGGCATCAAGATACCGGGGCCGGACTACATTGGTAGCTACTAACCGAACGCGAGTATCTGGGGGCATCTCCAGCTCTCCACTCCCTGCAACTCGACGAGAGACTCCAGCTCGGGTTCTGGGTTCTGGGTTCTGGTTCTGGGTCTCCGGCAGCGAGCGACTTTGGCAATCAGCAATTAGCAGATATGTTAACTTCATGTTAACGAACCAATTTGAAATTTAAATGCGGCACAAACCCGGGTGCTCATACGTCGTTGTTGTCATCACTTCTTCAACTCACCGATGCACCCAGTTCCCGATGTCGATATGTCGATATGTCGTCTCAGCCGATGCCGATGCCGAATGCCGTCTGAAGGAGGAACTTGGTAGGCATTTGGGAGACGAGACCCAGACCCCAGACACAAATTTAAGTTTAGCAAAATTTTAATACAACCAACGAGGCAAGCAGCCAACGTGGAAGAAATCAAGGGAAACGACCAAAGAAATACCGAATCGAACGATCCTAAGAGACGATACATATGCATAACCAAAAGCAAAGGAAGCGATAAGGTAAAGTGTTGTTTTTTAGTTTTTAAAGAAGGTTTTCTATACTCTATAGAAAATTTAATAAAAATATTATTTGGAGATTGTAAAATTATATTCACAAAAGATTTCTTCAGAAATCACTGGACACAGATTGAAATCCCTTTGTAACAAGCATAAAACTATGCTACAAAATTTTTGCACTTATAAAACAGGGCAAAAAATAGCCATTTATAAAATAGCCAAAAGTAGCCATTCATAAAATAGCCAAAAGTAGCTATTCATAAAATAGCCAAAAGTAGCCATTTATAAAATGGCTGTTACTGCAAATATTTTATTGCCTACTTTTCGACGCTGTTTTGAAAGGTTTTAATATTTCTTTTTTTTATATTTCTTTAAATATTAATTATTTGTAAGTGTTAATTGTAATAATTAATTTAACATATTTAATAGCATTTTAATATTAACTTTACCTATTTCATAAATATATTCAAGCAAAAACATATAAGCTTTAACTCAATTACCGATTTATTTCATTATTAAAACCCTAAAAAATATCCTCTTTCAATCTTATCCATAAAATCTGATATTAATATAAATGCCCGTAACAAAAATCCATTCAAATCATGTAGAACTCCCAGTGAAACGTATCCTTCACAATCGAAATGTGAAAAAAACCATTAAAATGCTATAAAAAACTTGCCCAGCATCTCTAGTTCCTTTCCCAAGCTCAGTTACCTGGTTTTTATACCCTTTCGCAGGGCATTCAAAGCGGCAGAAGGGAGCGGGTTGAAAGAAAAAAAAACCTTGTCATCATACTACGTACCAAAGTACAAATGAAAAGAGTTCGTTAAAAGCTTCTTCATGTTTCTTGCCGTCTTTCTCCCTCTGTCTCTCTGTGTCTCTCGGCTGCAAATTCTTCTTTTGGGGCCCAAGCGTCGAAGAATCATTCCAGCAGCAGTCGAGGAGTCTTGCTTTTATAAATCACAGAACGACGACAAGAGATGGAGCTCTGCTCCGGAGCCGAAGCGAGGAGACCAGCTCAGGAATTCAGCGGCTGACAGACAGGAAGGAATATAACGACGACGACAACTTAAGCGCGAAAAAAAATAGTCAATAGCGCGCGGGGCCTTGCAAAACTTTGCCACAGCCACACACTACTCTAACCATGCAAACAAAAAAAATAAAGAAAATAAATGAAAAGCAAAAAAAAAACACAGATAACAATGGCAGTGGCCTCATGGCCATGGCCATGTAATTGTTGCAAGTTGCACGTTGCACGTTGCAAGTTGCTAGCTGCAAGAAGCGGTGCAAAATTTAAAGCGCAATTTCAAAGCGTATGACAAACAATAAATCAGCTGAAACCATCGACCATTGCCATGGCAAAGGAAGTGGTAATAGTTAAATAAGCACAGCCCCAGAAGAGGGCCCAGGAAAAACTCCAATGAAATTATCATACTCGCATATGAAGAGCTCTGTGTACATGAAGAAATGTTCTAGATACTTTGACTAAAAGCAAGAAATAACAAATAATAATACATTTTCTACAAGTTTTTAAGCTAACAATAAATTGTAAAGGTTGCTTTTAAGTCAGAATTTATATTTTGAAATGATTTTAAGCAGACATTTTTATGTAAGCCTTTTTTGGATCTAAAATATTTACTATTTGGTTTACACATATTTTTCCTATTAATTTTTATATTTTTCCTTATATAAATATTCAGAGACCAAATAATTATTATTTTCAGTGCAGTGTACTGTTCCTTTCCTTCTTCTTATGCTCCTTTTTGACTTTTTTGCATATGTATCTGTCGGATTAACTAATGCGATTTTCCATGGCAAGACTTGCGACTCGTAAAAAGTGTAACGACTTCGCCAGCGGCCAAACGCATAGTAATTCCCGGGTCTCGCATCGCCGGCATCAACACCCCGAACACACCGAAGACACAACCATGTCCATGGGGGGGCCGTATATCGTATATCCATAAATGATCTTGTAGGTAGCCAACAGAAATCGCTGAATATTGGATTGCCTTGAAAATTATGCGTATCTATCTATTTAGGCGAGCGCTTGTTTATACGGTTATTGTCGATGCTGTTGCTGGTTTTTTAAACGATTTCCCCGACATTAACGCGAATTGCCATTCTTTTACATTAATTGCCAAGACTAAAGACGATGATGGGGTCGATCTAATGACCAGAAGATAGAGAAGACACAGATTTTTAATGGCTCATATAAAAAGGGAATGCCACACGATTTTAGACATTTGTATAAATTGCAATTACCAGCTGGATAACTTCTTCAGTGTCTATTAAAGTTTCGGTTCATTAAGGTGAAGTCATTAGACTTTGGGCTAAAAATAATCTGACATTAAATAAAAACCAAGCCCAAATTTCTATTAAAAAAGGTCAGGAATGTACTGAAAAATAAATAAAGAAAAAGAAAACAAACCAATTAAATTTTAATTTACATTTTTAAGAGCTCTAATGTGCCATTATTTAATTGTAATTCATTAAATTTTTGTATTTTCTGATAGCAAAATATTTAACCAAATATTTAAATATTTAACTCTCATTAAAAATTCGCACAAAGTCTCTTCCTAAACATTTTTCTGTGACCAATTTGTTAGCCATTCATTACATTTCGAATCCCAGTTTATATTCATCAGTTAAACTGCTTCAATAAGGTCAAGTTAAGTCAAACAGAAATTTTAAAACCATATTTAAATTCTCTATTTTCCAAAAACACAATCTCAACATTTATCCTATTATCTTTTGGACCAATTTGTATGGCATTCAGGTAATCCTCGGTTTAAAGAAGTTTCTGGCAAATTGCTTTCGGTTATCTGTGTGCGATTTATCCTTTTGTCATTCATTTGCTACTCGAGTTCCATTGAAATCACATTTTGCTGTAGCTTCTTTCAATTATTTACTGCCAATTTGTATCACTTATGTGTTGCTTCGGCTTCCTGTTGAGCCTTAAAACAACGACCTCCTCCTGCAAAAAGAACAAGAAACCCATAAATGCCACACACATTCCCTCTCGTCTTTGCCAGAAATAAAATTCGCATAAATGTCGCAAGTAAAAACTAGGAAACACAAAACAAAAATGACTATTAAAGGCATTGGCACAACATTTTTTAATTGCTTGACAACATCAAAACACATAAAAACTGGGGGGAAAATTCTGCATCGGAGGAGAGGATGGAAATCTCTGGGTGGTGGAGTGGCCACCACTCAAAATATAATTCA
Organism: Drosophila truncata; assembly: GCA_008042515.1. Taxonomy (NCBI): domain Eukaryota; kingdom Metazoa; phylum Arthropoda; class Insecta; order Diptera; family Drosophilidae; genus Drosophila; species Drosophila truncata. The sequence continues at coordinate 17,539 of VNJQ01004993.1, read as the reverse complement.
GTTTGCCACCGACCAGAAATTGGTCGTCAGACCAACTAAAAACCAGGAACGGAGGCGAGACAGCAGCAGCTTCCCATCTCTCGATGTCTGTGATTTCATTCCGACTTTCGACAGATAACGCCGGCTCCTTTCCTCTCCTCCTGATATATCCCACCCGGTGGGATACAAATAAAATTTTTAGTTGTAGCCTTAGTTTAGTCTCCAACTGTTCCTCCTGGGCTACAAAGCATTTTGTATTCACGAGTTTGCACAATTTTTGCATTCGATTTGAAAATTCTTTTCGGCTTCGGTTGCTGTTGTTTTTTTTTCTTTTTCTTATTTTTGTCGGTTTGCTTTTGTGTCTTGTTTATTTTGGTAAATTTTCTCTTTTTATGTTTGATGGAATCACGTACCAATGGCTCTGCGGCCGGGCCAAACAAATTTGAGTGGGATTTGAGTGAAGCGATGGCAGCGTGATCCGGAAATGGACTCAGGCTCTGGAAGGAACTTTAGCTGCCCTCACTATTTTCTATTTATTAATTATACTATGTTTTGGAAATTGAAATTAGAGAAATATAATTTAAAGTATATTTTAGCAATGTATATTAAAAATTAAAAATAAAATTCTAGTGAATTTTTTGAAAGAAACTTAAGAAGCCATAACAAAATTTTATATATAGGTGAAGTATTAAAAAACATTTTTCTTACAACCTATTTCATATCTATTATATTTTTTGTAACCAATATACAAATGAGATATCCTTAATTTTATTTTAAAATTATAGTTTACCATTTAACTTTTAATTAAATATATTTTTTGAGGCAAATCTGTCAAAATATTTTATAATTTATATAACCTCAAAGATATACAAAAAAGATATACAAAACCCATCATAATAAACATTTTCTAATTAGAATTATACATTATTTTTTAACTTCTAAAAATTTAAATAATTTATCCTTATTTAAACCCAAAAGAACCTTTAAAAACACTTATACTAAGTACTAAGTACTTCGTCACGATCACCAGCTCACGTACCCAGAACCAAGCCTACGGCGAGATTCCAGGTTCCCGCTTCGGTCTGGAGGTGCAACATGGTCGTAAAACAAACAAACCAAACCAAACTAAATCGGAGCGGACCGAGAGGACGGCTGCTTCTGGCCAAAATGGATATTCGGTTGTTGTGCCGGCTGCTGCCAAAGCTTCCAAGCTAACGTGTCAATTGCCAGGGGCGTGCAGTGCCGACTGCCGGAGGGGTTTGGTTCTTTACAAAACAGGGACAGGGACGGCGAGAAAGGCTGTGCCAACTATCAAGCCAAATTGGTGGCACAGGATAATGTTTTGAGCTGCGGTTAGTGGATGTTTTGCCGGCTGCTGTTTGGTGCTGGTGTTGCTACTGCCGATGGGGCAGCTGTCCCAGAAACACCTACTAACTTCCAGCTTACCCTTTCCATTACTAGAGATACACTTGCACAAAAAGATAAAACAAATGAATAATATAATAATACTATTTAGAATCTATAATTTGTTTGAAAAATATCTTTTTTTAAATCTCTAACAACAAATACGATATCTTGAATTACTTATTGCCTATTATCTGAAAGGTTTATTTATGCAACAATCCATGTTTAATATTATTAAATTATTTTCTTTAAAATTTTAATGTAATTAACTTAATTAATTAATTTAATTTAATAAAAATAAATCTAAATGCTACGTTATACCAAAAATACAGTACAACAGGCAGCAGGCTTCCACAAGAAATTGTTATAATTTTCTTTATCAAGAACGATCCCTTACCAACCTCAAGATTACCACTTGGTTTTGTATAGAACTATTTGGAAATTTTTACCATAAATACAAGAGATAAAAACTCAATAATCGGGAAAGTTACTTAATGACTTTATATATATATATATATATCTTCTAGTTTATATATTATTAAAACTGTTAAAACCTTCTGTTTGGTTAGAAATTAGTTAAAACTTGTAACTTTTAATATATCATTAAAATCCAGGAAATATTATTTTACCTCAGTGTTGCAGATTTTTTTTCTCTTATATATATATTCTTTTTTTGTGCCTTTGTTGCAAGTTGTCATTTTTCGTATTTGGTAATTGGTTGCTGCTTTGTCACACCGAGCGAGCCACATGCAAAATGGCATTCCTATCACATACGAGCCGCAATCCACTCTGCGCCGCTCTTGGCACCTCCCACCACCCCCCAAGCCACCGCGACCTCTGGCCCCCTGACCCCCTGGAGCAATAGCCGTGTGGCGGCGGGCACCTTTGTTGCGGTGCTGCTGCTGTTGGTGCCGCTGCCAGAGCAACTACGTGCTCTTTTCATTTGTTTTTATTATTATTAAACAACTCTTGTTGTTCCCCTTGTTCGTTCGTTGTCTCTGTTGTTGTCCGTTGTCCCCTGTCCCCTGTCCGCTGTCCAATGTTGCCTGTTGTTTGCTGTTATTTGTTGTGCGGCAACTCCACCACGTGTCATAAAAGTTTACAGACACAAAACACACCCACACACCTATGTATGTATATACTATCTCTATATATATTCGGTGGAAGGATATGGCACAGGGACGTGTGATAAGTCCGAGGGCTCGATCCCAATACCAATACCAATTGCAATATGTCGCGCTTTTTACGACCACACACGAATCACCGGTCTCTGATCTAAATTAAGTTGATTCAATCAAGATTTGCGTGTGTTTCTGTTCCTGTTCCTGGTTACCACCGGTCAATGGATTTGTTTAATGTCCATCGTTGCATTGAGAGGGGGAAAAAATAGATGAGACAAAATTCAATATGGCACGTGAAGCGATTGCTTTCTACGAGCGGCGTTCAATTGCCACAATCCTGGCCAGCACTTGATGGTTTTCTGCCCAAAACAATACAATGATCAGATTTGTCACGAAATGGGTTATATGGTAGTAGGTAAAAAAATTGACCAAAGCAATATGCAATATGCTGAGGCATAGAAAAAGATAATGAAACCTACACCAAGGGTTCTGCTTTAACGGTCTTTCAAGTTAAGGTTTTAATATGGAAAGGATGATTCATTTTCTTTTATGAAATAGTATATCTTATATTAAGATGTAAATTCTATTTATCCTTCCTATAAGATATTTTTAAGGAACTTTTAAAACTTTTTACAACTTGCAATTATGTAATTCGTATAAAACCACCAGGGATAAGAGTCCATTAAATCATATATTTATTTTCCTTCCTATGTGATTTTTTCTACTATTTATTAATCCCTTTACTAGCTTGCAAGTGCTGATAAAATACACCTTTTAGTGGGTTTCCCAAAAAAAAAAAATTGTTTACTTTAAAAATAAAATTATGTAAGAGTTAAATTCCTTATATTCATCATACATATATAATATGTATCCTTTTAAATATCTTCTGTTTGAATATTAATATTTCTGCTTCATATGTCTTTTGTTGTAACACTTATTTTATTTATTTATTTTTCCTTTGACTTATAAATATTCCAGATTTATTTCGCTACCGCCAATAAGTCCTGAAGTTATTCCCCTCAACAATTGAATAACCATTATGTTCGTCCTTCTCCCATACACAATCCCACAATTCCCACAATCCAAAGAGGTTTAAACACACATATCACGTGTATGTACAACTTATCCCCTTTACGCTGCTGTTGCTGCTGCTGCTGCTGCTGCTGCCTTTCACAGCCACAACGCGTTCTTAATCCGCCAGATACGAAAGCTCTTTGGATATATCCACACCGAATTATGTTGTCCAGTGTGTACGTATGGTCGTAAATTTTACGAGCACGATGACCAGAACAAACGAAAAAAACAAAAAATATCTTAGAACCTGGAAAGAGAGAGAGAGAGAGCCAAGTGAATGGAATAGAAGAAGTACATAAAACTGACGTAATTTCGAAATTTTATTTGTGTAAAATCTGACAGTAATTTCATTTAAATGACAACGGCACACGCCGTTCTCTCTCAACGGAGAGAATGGAAAAATATATCCCCCACAGATGGAATCCCCCGCAGTTGGACAGGAACGTTTATCCCTGTCAGGTATTAAATCTTTGCCTTGGACAGTGATTCCATTCTGGCTCGTACTTTGTTATTAACTCATTTCCGTTATGCCATAAATATGCGAACACGACAGGCCCGGGCGGCAATTAAAACAATTGCAAGTTAAAATTTACTGCAGCCTCAGCGGCTGCTCAGGCTTTCGACGACTCCTACCCTCGACTTTGACTTGGACTCCTACTCTGCTGACTCATAAAACCAACAACATGGACATTAAGTCCGGCTCCGGATGCTCCAGGTGGGTCACCTGGTTGGTTGGTAAGGGGTTGGGAACCTATGGCGCGAGACCTCATTTGAGGAACTAAACTGCATTTTAGTGTTTCCGCTTAGAAAAACAGCAATCGGTGGATGAGGATGTGCAGAAAAGTGAAAGGCAGCAGCTACTAATTTATTGGCCATAAACTTTACTACCCAATAATAATAAAAGGTTGTATTCTCTCTAAACAATTGTGAAATTATGTAAATACTCATTGTTTTTTGCATGTTCTTATTTCTTTTTTAATTTTCTATAATTTCCTGTTGAAAAATCATTTCTTTTACTCTACTATTAAGTAATCAGTTAAATCATGCTCAAACTCAGCCATTAATAAAATCCATATCGCTATATTTCCACAAAATGTAACTACTTAAGTTAATGTTACCTTAATCAGGTTTCTCGCCATCAAAAGAGAAGCTCATTTTCCAGCTGGAGAGATCTTAAGAGATTATGGTCATTGAGGCAAGTGGTGGAAGGCAGAGCTGAGTTCTTGGCCATTATCTTATCCCATTTCCAGGCTGGATCACTGGCCCCAGCTACTGTATTGGCCAAAGCGAATCTCCCTGGCTAATCCTGTAAACAGTAACTGTAATAAATTCCTGCACCTTAACCAATTCCCACTGTAGCCCAGGCCATAAAAGAGGCGAAAAATAACAATAAAATTGAAATGAGTGAATTGGCAATGCTGTGCCTTTGCCTTTGCTCTTGCCTTTTCGCCTGCATCTCAAATACTTAAAAGGCGACAAGACAAGCCTGACACTAAGAATTGAGATTCCTTGGCTTAATTATCAACGCATAATGTTTTTGGGTGATTTCATCTGCATATTTCCCAGTCCCAGTCCGAGTTCCAGTCCCCCAGCCCGAGGGAGTGGGCACTGCGCGGTGCCAATCTTAACAAAAACGACGGCGACATTGTGTAAACATTGTGAGAGACCTGAAATTTATGTACAATCCCAGCCGAATGGAGACCGAGAACCGAACCGAACCAAACCAAACTGAACTGAACCAAACGGATCGAATCGAAGGCCGGGGCCAAAAACTCCAAGCCGGACCAGATCTCTCGGCTGGGGTATTGGGTACTGGGTCCCGGATCCCCGGACCTCCTTTGCAGGTGAGAAGTGTCCATCTTAATCGAAGCAATAAATACACTTAATGAATTTCCTGCACTCGAACGGAGGAAGGCCGCGTTCCGAGACCAGAGAGCCTCAGTTTCAGTCTCAGTCTCAGTCCCCTTAGCTGTCCACGTCTGAAAGCCGCATTCTATTGGTCATACAATGGTCCGAGGGCGGCACTTGGAGAAAAACTAAACTTTAAACAAGTAAAGCTAATACAAAATATTACAAATAATATAAATTAGTAAATATTTCATTCTAAAACTGATAAAACATTAGAATTCTAATGAAACAACATCCTTCATGGCCTGAAAATATTATATTTCATCTCTTAAATCATCTTATTATTTTTCCTCAGTGTAATGGTGTTGTTATTGGACATTGCGTGGCATTTTCGCACCCATGGAGAATGACTTTGCATCGCGTACAGCCTAAGATTCAGACGCAGTCGCAAACGCAGACTCTGGGCGAACAATTTCGCCTGGCGATCGTCGTCGTCGTCGTCGTCGTCGTCCAAAGTGTCATTAAAGTCCTTTAATTTATAGCAGAAAATCAAGTAAGAAACATGCAACGACGACTCGGGCCATTTGGTCTTTGGTCATGGTCTTCGGCTCTGTGTTCCTGTCTGGGTTTGGGGATCGAGACCGGGATCAGGCCCTGGTCTCATTCCCATCCCGATCCCCATACCCATTCCCACTTTCCACTTCCCAGTCTCATTCCCACTTCCATTCCCACTTCGATACCCATTGCCATGGCCATATCCCAGTGCCAATTCCATCTTGCAACGGTTGTTTGTTACTCTGGTGGAAATGGAAATGGCAAAGAATCGAATTTTGCTTTTAGCGCGGCCTGTTTTTTAAGTTTTTACGAGAGGGAGAGCGAGAGAGTTAGCAAAGTCTTGTCGTTTTTACCAGAACATATGGCTTAAATAACCACACATACATATATAATATATATATATACATATATATCCTAACATCAGGGCCCTGTTCTCTCATCTCAACTAAAAGGTGTCGCCGGGACGTTTGACGTTTTGGTGCGGAAGTCGCTAGCGGCAATGGGACATGTTAATGGCCATGGCCAAGGCCCTTACGTTTATAAGTTATACATAAATTAATATGCCCCGGGGCCTAGCCACAGCCAGAGTAGAAGTAGTAGTGGCCAATTGGCCATCGAGGATCGGTCTGGGGCGTAACGGGTTCGCTTCGCACAGAGCCTATCCCAGGGCCATTAAGACCACGCTGCCAGCTGTTGCCTCAATGGTTCTTCTGTCCCTTCTCAAAACAGTTTATAGCTTCTGGGCACACAGGCACAAACCTTCTGGGATCGATGAAGGTGAAATGAAATGAAGTGAAGTGGAGTGAAGTTCGGTTGCCCCTTCCACCTTTCACTGAGTATATCATTAAACGGTCCTAACCTTTCCTAACCCAATCCTATCGCATCGAACGGTTGGCTATCGATCTTGGGGTTAAGTCACTTAAAATCTGTTGGTTTCCTTAATGCCTTTTTGATGAAAGATCCTTATCTTAATGAGATCCTTTACAGCAGGATTATTGGGTTTTCCGCTGAAGCTTTAATTGGTTAAGGGAAACCATAAACGAAACATATAAACAGATGTTTAAGGTATTAAGGGGTTGAGTGTTCTTTGGAATGATCTCAATTATTGGAGAACATTTTGGCTCGAAAGGGAAAGTTATATCGATTTCTATTTTATGAAAGGAATTTCTGGGTAAAATTTTGGAGATAAGTATATTTTATAATCTTATGAAACCCTTATAAAACCTAGAAGGATGTTACATCTTTGGGAATTATGTATGAGTCATAAAACAATTCAATTAAAATACTTATATAATTATATTAAATATTATATTATATTAAATTAATTATTAATTATTAATTAAATACAAAATATTGTATTATACGTAAGAATAAATATTTCTTTATAAATAAATGTATGTATTTATATATAAATTTATAATTATTTATAAGTACTGTTAAGTATCTCTCTTAAAAACTTCTTAACAATCACTTATTTTGTAGAATATATTTAAACTGTAATTTATATAGATTAAGAGTAATCTCTCGTCTCAAATTCCTCGTTCTCCACTTCCCACGAGCTATAATGCCAAACAGATTTCTTTAAAAAACCCCAAACACCCCTTAGGAAACCCCTCTTTGTAAATGATATCCCCAGACCCCTTTGTTTCGTGGTTTTCCGCCCATTAGCTGCCTTATTATAAACACATTTTTTCAATCTCTTAAGCATTTGATTTGTCGCAACTAAATACAAAATATAAACGAAGCCACTAGCTCCCACGTATTTCCCACCATAAATTCACAGGGAAAACTACTCAAGGCACCCCCAAAAAAAGAGACAGCTTCTTCCCCCCCAAAAACAAATAGAAAATAAATAAACAAATTGAAGGCTGTCCTGCCTCACTGAACAAATTTGTGAGCTCTGCAAATGTGTTGCTCTTAAAAAATGAAAATAATGGAAAGGGAAACAAAAAACAAATGAAATCCGAGAGGAATTCCCTGGCGATGATGGCTGACAGCTGTTCAATGGGGGAGAAGTAGGTGGTATTATTGGGGAGGTGGGTGCCCCAAACACGGCTTGTTAAATTCTAATTATTGTAATTAATTACCCGAGAGTCAGGGCCGGGCAAACAATGGCCAGTCAATAATAATAATGATATTAATTGATTGAATTATGGAGCGTGCAACCAAGTTGCGCAAAATCACCGCCAAGGGGGGCAACACACAGCCAACACACAAAACACACACCATACACACACACTCACACACACCCCACCAATGGACAGTTGTGGAAAACAATTTGTGGCCAACTTTGGTCGCGGCAACTTTTCAACGCTCGCCTGGGAATATTTATGAATGCCACAACCGGAGACAGGGGACCCACAAGCCGAGACTCTGAGACTCTCCGCCTCAGACATTTATCCCAAAAAAAGAGTAAAACACAAACGTGCGACGCCCAAAAATAGACATTGGAAACATGCTATGTCCCCCCGTATCGGAGATATTATTATTGAATGGAGGAGACCAGTCTTCGTCCCTCTTCGATCTCCTCTGGAGTTTTGAGTGTTTCGTAAGCGGGCTTGCTTATTTTTGGCACACGAAAAGGAAAAGTGTAGACAAGGCGACGTTTTTATGGTAAATGATTTATGCCACCAGCGGGCGGCGCAGAGCGTCAAGGTAATTGAGTGGGAAACGCTGGCCGGGAACCCCGTTTTCCATCCCCCGATTTGGAAAATACACACTATATATATGTATAAGGAGACTATAAAGAGACCATAAGGAGGCAGCAGCCATGTTGTTAGCTGCTTCAAAGACATTGCGAACGACTCGCAGCAAGTGTAATTAATGCTGTGAATTTTGCATATTAAAAGACCAACTTCTGCCATCATTCAGCCGCCAAGCGTATCCAGTCGAGTGTTTATTTTAGCCTCTATTAAGGGGTAACATCACTTAAGGGAGGGACATGTTAAAAAACTAGTTAAAATAATACAGAAATTAATTTAAAATAAATAAAAATTAGCTTTATAAATTTAACCTATCTTTTTTGTGCTATAAAGTTTTTAAGTATTATTGTTGTATCCAAAAATACCCACTCAGGGCTCCCCATAACCCCACCATCCAAGAACTATAGTTCGCACATATCTGTCACCTGATTTACAGCCTCGTAAACAACTCAAAGAGGACTCAAATCTTGGAATCTTTCCCCTATTCGTCTTCGGATCTAGAGAGTATATGCAGTTCGTTGGCTCATCGGTTGTAGATCTCAGCCATCGTGTTATGTTTGTTTTATAGTGGCCACAACTGCAGCTGATCCTCATAAAAAGCCGCGACACCAAATCCTCGTGGCGTGGCAAACGATCCATGGACTCATGCTCCTCTTTTCCCTGCGATCCATCTGAGTTGCAAGCAATCCAGAGACACGCACACATAGCCACTTCCCTAGTGCTGCCCGATTCGGTTTATTTTCTGGATAGATTAGGGTTTTTTATAAAGATTTAAATAATTTTAAAGAATTTATTTTGTTGAGCTACCTTCTTAAATTTTTTGAAATAAAAATATTAAATTTTTAATTCCTCAAAAAGGTTAAGAAGAGATAGAAATGATTATTCCTTTAACAACTAATAAAATTAACTTTACAATCTTGTAGCTCCCTTGTTTATCATCCGATTAAAGTCAAATTTTCAAAGGACATCCACATAAATATATATTTTAGATAATATAAACATAAACAGTTAATTTTTCTTTAATGCACCTTTTAGCTTTCCTCAAACAAATCGTTCTGAAATACCAGCCCAGCATCTCTGTCAAACACCAACACTTGGGGAACCGCCAAACGTGTCAAGTTAGTTGCCTACTCCAGGAGGGGAAAAACCCCGAAGAAAACCGGGGAAAATCGAGGGAAAAGAGGAGGGGGCCGAACGTCGCACAGACAGCCGAAAGACGAGAATTTATTACGGAAACTTCATTGACAATTGTCACTGCAAGCTGACGCCGGCGAATGTTGCCTCGGCTAGCGTCTCTGTCGACGTCGTTAACTAAGTGCGTTGCGGTGTTGAGGATTTGTTGTTGTGTTTGTTGCGTGTTGTGATTGTTGTGTGTGTGTGTTTGTTGTTGTCGCATCCCAAAAATAAGCAGCAACATGTGCGATGTGCGATGTGCGCGAGTGGGTCCAAATACTTGTCTAAAGCAGCCGCCGCCGCCGCCGTCGAGGCTGTGGCAGCTTATGGAAATCATATGGCGAAATGTCAACGAAAAACAAATACCGTAACCGACAAGAAAAATACACGGCATGCTATAGCTTATATGGCGTGGATATTTTCAAAGGAATTTGCGCTTAGCATTTCGGTTTTATTATATTTTTTTTGGTTAGCTTTTAAGGGGGCGTGGTATGCATGTCTTATGAGGTGATTTATTTGGTGATTAGTGGGTTGTTAGTAAAGGCAATTATGGAGTTTATAGTCAGAAAATTGCAAAGGCTTTATGGATTTAATTAGCTTTATGATCTGTTTGATATAAGACAGCTAATGTAATATTTTAACTAAATTTAATTACATTTAATTTAATAGATTTTAAGGGGAGTTTTGTTGATAATTTTTTGGTCTTTTAAGCAAAAGATCTTGCAAATAGTTTAGAATTGATTTAACTATAAGAAATCCAGCCTTAAACTTAAAAATCTAAAGCTTGTCTTTAATTATTGTATTAAATTTTCTTATTAAAAATTCCCCCATACTTCCAAAAAATTTTAAAAAATTGTAAGACAAACTTTACAACTTCCGAGTGATCATATAACTATGTAAATAGATTCAAAATGTTCCAGTTTGAGTTTATTTCAAGACCCATCTGCTGGCACTAAACATTCCGCTAATCCCTTTGCTTTCTCTGTTCCCTCATCACCAGTAAAGTGAATGTGTTTATAATTCCGAAAAGAGAAGAATCAAGCGAGTAGTCTTTCTCCATGGATGCCATCGGCGTCATGCGATATTAAGTGAAGCACTTTGTCAACTCCCAAGGAGAGGACAGGAGGAGTAGGGAATTCCCCCTGATGTCCTCCTTGGCGTAGCACCGGATGTTGTTCGGTAATTATTTAGCGCTCACTGCTCGCCTTGGCATTGGCGTTTGATGTGTTTGCTTTGCTTTTCTTTCTGATACATACTTATATAGTAAATATAACAACAAATTGCTGAAGCGCGTCCAATGAGAACAACACAGCTTCGGCAACAAACAATGCGACAACATGAGAACAACAAATAAACAAAGACATCATCAATAAAAAGCAACAGACGAGGCGAAGCCAACACAAACACACGGAGTTGAAGTTTTGGGCCTCCAACTCCAATCTCCGCCCCCCAATAAGTCCAGAGCCCATAACTCCAGAGCTCTAGAGATCCGAAAACTCTGCAACTCCCACTCCCCGGAAGGCAAAGACATTAACTTTCAATTGGAGAGCGAGATGGGGAATGTTGATGGGATTATAAGTGATTTTCATCAAAAATGCAGCGCACGACAGGAACAGATATAGCATCTATGGGGTTATATATGTATATGTATGTGGAGAAGCACTGAAGAAAAGTTCTGAGGCATTTGAAAGAATTAGTATTAATAATTATTAATAAAATAATAGAAGTCGGGAATTATTAGGCAAGGTTTAAAGCTTTGTAAACATAAATAAACAGATTAGAGACGTAGGAAGTTGATAGATAAATTCTATCAGACTTTGCCGTTCGATATGCTCTATCTAAACTAAATTTCTACTCTAAATCCCTTTTTTAACCATTTTTTAAACCCCATTTTCCGCTCAGTGTCCTCACGGGATATGGCCTTGTTAAAAGTTGCCGAAGACAAGCGACGTGATAACTCAAAGCGAGACATCAATCGATTCGTCACCGTCGCAAGCAATCAGCCAGCAGAACTAACCCAACTTGGACTTGAAGCCGACTTCAGTCGGACAGTCCGCCGACTTCTCCTCTGGACTCGACTTCTCCTTGGCTTTGAGCTTAAGTATCAGTCGAAGTCGGAGTTTCAGTCGCAAGTCCCAATGCCCGGTGGCGGCCGCCCTCGGGGCCCTCTTAAAATATTATTCATAATTCCATAAATTTAAAGGCCCCAAGGAGCTGGTAGCCGGTGGTAGCTCCGGTATCTCGTTGAGGCCACGCGCCTGCGCGTTTGTCATATGCAAAAAGGGACGGACGAGGAGGTACAGGGCCAGAGGGGGAAGTCCACTTTATACGACTGCTCCGCTACATTAAGCCTAATGAACGTCTTTAGTTGTATGGGTTGAAGGTTCCACAAGGAGAAATAAATAAATCTTAACTTCATTTCTGTTATGTATATATTTTTTAAAGTATTTACAAATATTATTCATAGTTATTGATTTAATTATTTTATAAATAAATAATTTAAATTTTATTAAACATCCTATTTCCTTTAATTTCCTTTAATTTTCTTCCCGTGCATCTTCAATTCTCGGTCTCCGTGTCACTTGTCGGTTTAAAGAAGTCCACTTTTCTGACCAAAAGTTGCCGTGATTACCAAAGGGGGCGCAGAATGTTGCTGGGTCTTTTCGTTCCGACGGCATTAGCGCAGAAATATTTAATTAATGGTAATTTATGTGCACGTAAATTGTGCAAAGTGCGACCGCAGGAGTTTCAATCCAAGACGAAGGCAGCTGCAATAAAAGCAACACCAAAGAGGATCGAAATCGCAACAGCAGGATGATGATATGAGGAAGTGCCCCCCGGAGCTTCTAGTTAACATTGGCAGATCCAAAAGGTTAATAGGGTTTTTCCTTCTGTCGGCCGATAGTGTCGGTTTCGGTTAATGCAATTGCCATGGGTTAAGTGTCATTGAGTGAAGTGGCAGTAGCCGGTTAAGGGGTGTCAGTAATCAAGGTTGCAGACGGGTTAATCGTCTTTCGGGGGTTAGATTAGATGATTTTCTTTTTGGGTTAAAGATTTTAATTTTAAAAAGTTAATAAAATTTGGAATTCAATTAGTAAATAAACTAAGATTAAATTAGTAATATTTCTAGAGTTTAATTGTTAATTTAAAAAGGAATTTCTTATAAAAAAGTCTGTAATTATCTTTCTTACTTCAATAATAGGTTCTTTTTGACTTGCAAGTCTTCGATTGTTGTTTAATTTATTTTATAAAAATATTTTAGTACACTTGAATCTTGTCCTAATATACAGAAAATTCTTTCATTATAAATGTCTTTATAAATATCTTTTAAAACTAATCACATCCCTTAGAAAAATCTCAAAGGTAATCCCTGAGATAAAGCAACCTCTAAGAGTATCTTTAATGATAGAACCCCAATCCCGGCATTCTCTGCGAAACCAATAAAGCCTCTGACACTGAGGAATGCAATAAGATGTCACCGGTTGCCCGTTGAATATTCGCTCTGACTGGTATGCAAATTTCGCAACTGCAACTGCTACCGTTGGGATGCTCAATGCTAAAACCATCTAGCAACCCGACTGGGCCGCACTAAAAACTAATAAGATGTTGTATCGTCATGTATCTTCCGCCGTGTGTGCCATCCGTATCTGTAACTGCGAACGGCGAACCGAACCTGCGGCCATCCGCTGATAGCTTCTCATTTTATTTCACCTTGTCACGTGCTGTGTGTGAGTTTGTGTGTGTGTGTGTGTTTGCAGCGGTGGCAATTTTCCAGCATTTGCAGCGGAAAATACCTGGCTACCTACGCGCTGTGAGCTCTCTTCGTTTCTGATTCCGATTTCTATTCCTATTCCCCAAACCGATGGCCATGGCGATACCAACAGTGAGAAGACTATGGGCCAAAAATTGTGGCCAGGGGCGTCGGGAAAATTGGACAAGCCCCCTTAAGAATGTTGCATAAGTTTATTGGTGGACTGGGAGGTAGATGGATACGGAATTCAAAGCTTAAGATAAATCTGATTAATATTCTAATTAGTTTAATTTTAATAAAGGCAAATGTAATAGCAATTAAATAATATAATATATAATTTTAGAGTCCTTTCTGTGGCAGGTTTTACACATAATAATTCGCAAATACAAATTTACAAACAAACTGATTTATTAAAGAACATATATTTTCTCTGTGTGTGTTTATTTTTCTTTTTCATTTATTTTTCCTTACGGGGGAAGCTGCTGGAGCTTTTTTCATTAAACGGTAATTTCACACCGGACGACACACACAGAAAGGATAGGAAAAAGAGGGGTATGCCGTGTACGCGTCTAGAATTTTTCGGACATTTATCGCCAGTGCCTGTCGTCGCCATTCGTATCTCTATATCGCCGCCCAATTACAAGCAAGTTAAAATCAAGTACTGGCCATTGATTAGTTGCTATTCCAAGGCACTAGACCAGGTAGGAAAAGGGGGAGTAGAGGAAGAAAGGGAGGGGAGGCTAAAGGAGAAGTGAGATGGCGATACAGAGAGATTAAAATGTAATCTTTAGCGCCGCAGTCATATGAAACGTGTTCGATTAGGCTTTCGGCCTCTCAGCAGCGGCTATGTTTCCTCCTGTATTCTAGTCACACAGAGAGAAAATTATATAATTTTTGGAATATTATTTACTTAAAATTAAGAATAATTATTTGCTAAATAGTACGTAGAATTACTATATTATCTGACAAGTCCTTAACTTTCTAATTAGAGTATAAAAGCTTCCACAATATATACATATATAATAATAAAATAATAGAATAAAGAAAATATAGTAAGCAAAATAATAAAATAACGTTTTAAAATAAAAAATAATAAGTAATATATTTATTATAAACAGTTTAAAACATTTCTTTTCCATAAAATATATTTTTTTAAAGATTTATTTGGTTTTATTAATATTTTAAATGTTAGTAAATATATAAAAACTATTATCACACTTTTTCCTGTGTGTGTTTCCAATGGGTTGGGTTTCTATTTCGCTTCGCTTTGGTTTCCTCGGTTCTGACCAACTGCTGTGCCGCATGTAGGTGGCCCTGGAGTGGGCAGTGGGCTTTGGCCAAGAGCCCAGCCGACCCCCTTCTGACCAGCGGTAAGTGCTGAAATGTGTCCTACCTACGCGAGCCAATAAAATGGACTGAAATCAAATTTGCCAAAGGATTTATAGTTGCACTAAAGTAGATACTAAAATAAGAGAAGTTAAATTTCTAATATTTATTATTATTTGTAATAGATATAATAAGTCTATTTCAAAAGTAGTATTTATTACATTAAATCATCAATAAGAGCAGACCATTTGCAGCCAACTGCAACTGCAATTCCCATCTTCTAGGTGGTATTTCCTAAAGGGAATTCTTAAGTTTGAGAATGGCCCACCTCTCCGTGGAGTGTCACTTCCGCATTCCACACAAATCAATCCCAGACCCAGGCCTGCTGTTCATTGTCCGGGACTTATCCACACTTGACCGGATTCCAGACAACCGTCCGATGCCAATGCTGCATCCCAGTGTCCAGTAAATGAGCAATTTACGGGGGAATCCCCCCTCATCCGCCCGAGTGTGAGTGTAATTACAATGCGAAACGAGCAGAAGAAGGAGGAGGAGCAGGAGGAGTAGGAGTAGGAAATGCATCCAGGGGCAGCCAGTCATGGCTGTTTAATAACCTTAAACAGATTTCCTGCTGTCTTAGTAATGCTTTTCACTTGTTTACATTGCAGCTTAAGGGATTGGGCCTCCAATTCAGTTTCCCCTTCACCACACACCCCCACACTGCCAACACTCTGCACACTCTCACCTGACGACCATGGCTTTATTCAATTTTGCAATTTTGCGTAAATGTAATTAAAATATCCTTTTGCCCTGCCTGGCAAAGGCGCCGAAATCTCTGTGTTTGTGTGTGTGTCTGATTGTGGGTGCGAATGTTGTGTTGGGTGGTTTTGTGGGGCTTGCAAAAGGATGGTTTTCGGCCCTTTTGGGCCTGGTCAGTTGTCGGCTGCAGAGTGTGAGACTTTCCCTGGCATTAGCCAACCGCACATGCAGCACTTGCCTTTAAGTACACCTCACAGACAGTTGTGGTTAAGATAATAGCAGGATGTTGAATAAATATATTAAGAACTTAATTAAAATGTTATTTTTAAGGTACTTTTTTTAATAAGTTTTCGGAAATAATTGTCTAGGGAATGCGTTTGAGATATTTAAAGTACATTCGGCGAAGTTAAATGTAGTAAATAATAGTGTTATATATTTTAACTGCTTTTAAGATACTTTTTATACCCTTGCAGGGTATTATAGTTTCAGTCAGAAGTTTGCAACGCAGTGAAGGAGACAGCTCCGACCCTATAAAGTATATATATTCTTGATCAGCATCAACAGCCGAGTCGATCTAGCCATGTCCGTCTGTCAGTCTGTCCGTCTGTCCGTCTGTCCGTCTGTCTGTCCGTTTCTACGCAAACTAGTCCCTCAGTTTTAAAGCTATCTGAATGAAACTTTGCAGTTAGTCTTCTATATACTCTCACTCGTAAATATGTCGGAACGGGCCGGATCGGACAACTATATCATATAGCTGCCATAGGAACGATCGGTGAAACTTTCGAAAAAAAATTATAACTTTGTCAGTTTTCAACAAAACTCCACCAAATTTGATATTTGGCCATCAATTATTAATTTAGAATTAGGAATTTTAATTTCATGAAAATCGGACGACTATATCCTATAGCTCTCATAGGAACAATTAGAAAAATAATAGTAAAAATCCTAACTTCGATGTTTCTCAACATATTTTCATCAAACTTAAGATTTGGTCACTTAATATTATTCTAGAATTTCGGTTTAAATTTCATGAAAATCGGACGACTATATCCTATAGCTGCCATAGGAACAATCAGGAAAATAATAGTCAAAATCCTAACTTCGATGTTTCTCAACATATTTTCATCAAACTTGAGATTTGGTCACTTAATATTATTCCAGAATTTCGGTTTAAATTTCATGAAAATCGGACGACTATATCCTATAGCTGCCATAGGAACAATCAGGAAAATAATAGTCAAAATCCTAACTTCGATGTTTCTCAACATATTTTCATCAAACTTGAGATTTGGTCACTTAATATTATTCCAGAATTTCGGTTTAAATTTCATGAAAATCGGACAACTATATCATACAGGGTGACAAGAAATAACCCGGACTTACATTTTTCATAATAACTTTTTAAGGAACTATATTTGAGAAAAAAGGCAGATACATAAATATTATATAGCTACTATGTTAGCATATATTCAGCCGGTTTCGAAGTGGCTTCCTCGGGCTGCGATGCAGAGCCGTAAACGTTTCTGAAAATTTTGCGCAATGGGCCGCAGGTCTTCTTCCGATAAACGATCCCACTCTTGGAGCAATGATTGCTTCAGCGCATCTAAACTTATGTGGCGTTTAGCACATGCTCTGGACTCCAAAATGGACCACACACTATAGTCCATTGGATTGAGATCTGGCGAGTAAGGTGGCCATTCATCGGATGCGATAAAATCAGGAAAATTTGCTTTGCACCACTCCTGAGTCAATTTGGCTCTATGGGCTGGCGCTGAGTCCTGTTGAAACGTCCAATCCGTACCACCAAAGTGCTCCTGAGCCCAAGGAAGCACAACAGTTTCCAAAAT